>LZPO01027985.1:44802-58833 GCA_001675575.1 Neotoma lepida | reverse complement strand
GAGGGTCCCCACCTGTCATCCTGTCATGTTTTCTATGAACAGCAGCTAGACATTTGCAAGGCAATGGTCCATACTCACAGGAAGATTTGGGGAATTATGAGTTTAATAATGTGATGTTTGTGGTGTATTGGTTGCAAAGAAACATCAGCAAGGTCTTTCATCACCTTGGGCCTTTCATTGTACTGTGTTCTTATGCTGACAACATGCAAATGAGACTCCAATATGTATGTAGAGTTTGAGGCAGTGTGTTGCTAAGTTTATACATACATGGGTGTATGATCATCTTTTTCCTATGCATGCATATTACTGTCCAGCAAAGGGTGTGCTTTTGCCTTCTCTGTAATTAAATTGCATCTGAACTGAAGAGAGGATGGAGATAGATGGGAGCTTTGACACTGATGAAAGAAGAAAGTGGATACCATTAATGATTTTAGTGGAAATTTATGGTGAGGATTGTCTTCCCTATGCCTGTCTGTCATCTCTCTTACTCTCTCTTGCTTCCTTCTGGGGACATTGGACACAAAGTTGAACAGGAGCGGGGAATGCACTGGATACTCCTGCTCATCCCAGGGGTGGAGGGCCCAGCTCTCCTCATGATGCTTTCACAGATGTTCTGTGACAAGCTGAAGATGTCGTCTTAGCAACCTCTTTCTTTTACTTTTCATCACAGATGGGAGGTGACAGGGAAAAAAAAGTATAGTCACCTGCTCCCTTTTCTTCATTTTACAGCCAACTGGATGAATTGACTCTCGCACCTCTTCATGCCTGTCTAGGGACACTGAGATCTCCTTCAGTCTTGTTGCTAAGCCATATTTTCCTCACCAAGCTGGCTAACTTTCCTGAAGATGTTCAAGGCAAAAAGCAATTTTTACTACTATGTCTGTTCAGCAGCCAGAGTCACTGGATGCATTTTTCATTCAGTCATTACATTTTCTACCTCTGCACAACATTAGTTTATCTTCCTTTCATTTTGTCCTAATTACCCTTCCAAAAAATAATTAAAAAAAATAAATCCACGAATCCTTTCAATGTAATGACTTTAAATTTGTTGCCTGGTAATTATATCATGGTTTTCATGTCTGCTCTGACTCTCCTGCAGGATTTCTCTTTAGGTGAAAGGTCACTTCTTTTTCCTGTCTTATAGTTTGTCTTCTTACAATTCTGACATAGCTCGGTTTCAGGTCTGTGCTTATCATCTTCCTTAACAGGTTGTGAAGTTTCTTTAGACGTTTACCGCAGACTGGCNTATNCTTGGCTTGCCTTTAAGATCTGTAGATGTTGGTGGTAAGCTTTTCTCCAGGTCTAGTTTGACACACATCTCAGGCAATGCTCTTCTGGACTCCAGGAATGATGTTTGGTTTCCAACACATGTCCCTTGGTCTCGTGGGATAAGCACACCCGCCACTCTGACCTCAGCAGCTGCTCTTCACCTAGCCTTGTGCACCGTTGCACTGCTGTTGAGCAGATGATATATAGGACAAGACTCAACAACAACCCTATGTGAACTTGTGTAGCCCCTTCTCTGGGTAGCTCCCTTCTCACTGATGTGTGACTATGCAAACTGTATCCTACCAACTCTCTGATATGTTAACTCTGCTTCTGAAGCTCAATGGGNTGAGGATCTCTGCTTGAGTTCCTCACTCCTGAAGCATTTTCCAGAAATAGCTCTTAGATAAAAATCTCAGACAAGGGTGTATCTCTGTTATTAATTTCACTTATTTCAGGAACTTGCCTCCTACTCTGCATTGTCCAATATCCAAACACCTTCCTTTTGCATAAACTACCCATTTTTATTGTTTCTGTAGAATTATAATGGTCTGNTCAGTTATACATTTATGAATGAGATATTTCCAGTTGTCTATCATAATAATATCACATCTTTGATATGTTGCACAAAATTAAGAATACTTTACCATTTTTATTTTAGAAAACTAGTTTTAGTTTTAAATGAAATTTTAGAAAACTAGTTTTCTTACTCTAAATGGGAAGAACTGGGGTCCAAAAAAAATCACACCAAAGCAAAAACAAAATTCAGAAGTAGATATCCAAATCCCACAGTTCAATGTCTGACATCTGGGACTCACTCATAATGTGATCTTCTGGGCTTCTAAGGGCCTGGACATCCCCACCTCTCCTGTTTTTCCATTCACAACATACAAAATATCCATCTTAGGCTGGCTCCACTCTACACTTGTAATGTCTCTTGGTGGATATGCCATGATCCTGACATTTCCAATCTCCTAAGGCGTCCATTACAGCTGATGCTTCACCTTCACCAGTGGGCTGTCAGGGCCTCTCTACAGGGACACTAACCCTGCCACACGGTNCATGGTCTGCTCTCCATGATCCCTTCACACCTTCAAAAGAGTGTGGACTACTCATACAAGGCCAAGTTCTTCTACAGGCTCAGGATGTAACCTGGTCCTCTTGGATTAAAGTTGTATAAAATCTGTGCTAGTCTCAAAAAAACCCTTCTCTATTATCCCAGTGAAGCACAGAAGGTTCCCCTCAGTAGTGTTGATCATTTATTGATCACAGCTGATTCTTGATCCCCAGACTGAGTGGCACACACAGGTTTTTCACCAAAGTATCGCACCAATGGCTCCTGGACCCATTGCTAATGCAGCCTCTGNTCCTTCCTGAAACCTTATCCGAGGGACCTCTATTGTCCACANGTCTCTCCAGCATTATTGTCTCCTAAGCTTTCACCAGAATAATCCATCAACCTCTGCCAAAAGCGCTCAATGGTTTTTTGTAGCTCAAAGTTCTCCACCCACCCCACAGGGGGGGTAACAGGGCATGATCAGGTTCATCACAGCAGCCACAATCCTTGNTGGCAAATTCTAATCTAGTTTCATTCTACTGGTATGATAAAATCCTGTGATGATACTCAACATACGGGAGTGTGATGGTTTAAATGAAAAATGTCCCCCATAGTGTCACATATTAGGATACCTGGTGCCAGTTGGTGGCACTGNATGGGGGAGTTCACATAAATTTTAGGATATGGAACTTTGCTGAAGGAAGTCCAACTAGGGATGGAATTTGAGAGTTTATAGTCTCACCTACTTCTAGTTCTGTCCCTGTTTCCTGTGTGTGGATGAAAGATCTGATGAGCCAGCTTCCTCTCCCTGCTGCACTGCTTTCCCTGCTATTATGAACCCTAACACTTTGGAACTGTAACCTAAATAAACTCTTTCTTATACCCTGTGTCTTGATTATGGTGTTTTATCACAGCAGTGGAAAAGTACATGGNGAAAAAATGTCTATTTGGTTAACAATGATAAGTTACAACCTATTACACAGAGAAACCAAGGCAGGAATGCAAGCAGTTAGTCACAGCACATCTACAGAGAGGAGCAAAGAGAGAGAGTGAATGAATCCTCCATTGCCTGCTTAGTNTCATCTAGCTTTCTCTTAGCTTAGGATTCAGCCAGAGGAGAGCTGCCCAGAGTGAGCTGGGTCTTCCAACATCAATGAGTGATCAANACAATTGTCTATTTACATGTCTATAGTCCAGCCTGATCTTGGAAATCCTTCATTCAGATTCTTTTCCCAGGTGACTCTAGGTTGAGTCAGGTTGACAGTTAGAGCTGAGCAGTACAACATTCATGTCCTGAAGCATTTATCTAATTATTCTTAATCAATAAAAACTCAGGAGTCAGATATCAGAGCAAGAACCTGGTTGATCAGAGAAGCAGCAAAGAGCCAACCAGTGACTTCCTCTTTCTCTCCTTCCTTGATCCAAAAGGACCAAGCATCCCTCCAAGCCCGTCCCTAATACTTCCTGTGTCTCTCTAGATGTTCTGGGTCCTCCAAAACCTCTATGGCTAATTTGGACAGCTAGTAGCTAGCTCTGCCCTCTGATTCAAAGTAAAGTTTATTGTCAGTCTCAATAGCATCAGAGTGCAATAAAAGTATCTCAAAACAATGCCACATGAAGCAGGCCTGTTCTTGACACCTGTCCCTTCCCTCCCCATAGGCTCCAATGTCCATCCACCAGCTGCTCNTATCTACAAAGAAAAAAAACCCACCCACAAACTTTCATAAAATTGAAATATCAGTTGATTACCAAAGAGGCATATACCAAAGAGGCTTCTTAGAGGCAGGTGCAAGTATTTTTTTCTGTGGGTTNACAGGGCCTTGTGCATTGTGGACATGTGTTTACTACTAGGTTGCAGTCCCATCATGAGATATATGCTGTTTTAAATATATCAGAATCAGTTAAAGGTTAAAATGACCTCATAAGTTCAAAGGAAAGATTTTTCAGACAAGTGTGGTACTTGCGTTCTTTTTCCCTGCCACTGGAAGTGACCACTGTCTATGGATACCCCAGTAAGAAACTGACCTCTGCCATTCAGATGCTATGTTTGTAAATAAAGTAGCAAAAATGTTATGAATGTATCATAACACTCCACTATTGACATGCTCACATCATAGCCCAGGGTGGAAATACACAAGGGAATGAGTGAATTATTGACCATTTTATGTTTGTGGAAATTAAAATTTATTTTTATTGTAACTATATAATCTGTTGTCTTTTCTGGGAGAAGTTAGTCTTTCAATATCAAAAGTTTAAAATTACTGAATCCTTCAGAGAGCTGGAATAATATGCCCCAAGTCTTTTGTAGGAGGGAATTTGAGTTTGTGTAATTATTACTGTGATCAGCAAGACCTAGGTTTTACTCTTGGAACTATTTAGTCTCATTACCTCTATCGCTGGATGTCTAACCTTGTATGTCTGTTTCTTTTTTCATTTGTAATTTTAATAAATTAGATTTTTCTCAAGAACAGGATGGATGTAAAAATAGCCTGATTCTGGGTCACAGATGGTTTTGAAAGGACACTCCACATGACTTGTATGAAGTATTAATTGGTAAGGGAAGAAAGATTAAGTAAATGAACTTTACCTAGAACACAATTTTAGTAAAAAATACCTTCTGTATGTGATGGCTGTCCTCTGTCTTGGAACACATTGTCCTGGATGGAATACTCAGTGCCCTGTATTGCTTGTTAGATCCTGTGGACAATTTAAAAGTAGAAATAGGGCTGGGGAGAGGATGAAGTTGGAAGAGTACTTGCTGTACAAATAGGAGGATTTGAGGTTGATCTCCAGCATTTACTGAAAAGCTTGCCAGAGTGACTCAACATTTGTAATCCCAGTGCTAGAGAGGCAGAGGCAGGAGGACTCTGGCTTCCTGGCCAGGGAATGTAGCCCAACCAGTGAACTTCAGTAGAAGCCCCATCTCCAAGATCAAGGAAGGCAGTGTCTAAGGAATGGCAACTGAGGTTGATCTGCTTTAGTTACTTTCTGTTGCTGCCTTAAAGTGTCCTGACAAATGCAATTTAAGTGGCAAAGGGTTTATTTTGGTCTAGAGTTGCAGAGAGGTAGAGTCCATCGCGGAGGTTANAATGCTGGAAATGGGCAAGGAAGTTATGGTAACAGAAACAGGAAGCAACTGGTCTCATTGCATGTGCCCTTGGGAAGCAGAGNGTGACTAGGAAATGGGGATGAGANTTTAAAACCCCTTAGTCCTCTTCCAGTGACCCACTTCCTCCTGCAAGGCTCTATCTCCTTCCCAAACAGTGCCACTGAGAGTTCAAACACATGAGCCTATGGGGTCAGTTCATATTCAAACTGCAACAGCCTCTGACTCATACACATACCATACACACACACAAGCACACATACACACACACACACACACACACACACACACACATACACACACACAAAAATGCGCTCACCACAATGCATAAATAAAATAACTTTGGAAGGATAATATAAAAACCTCAAATTCTTTGGATTCCTGGAAAAATACCCATGGTAGTTTTACAGACAGATGTATACACATGAACTTTCACCTTCACAGTTTTGGAACAAACTGAAATTTCTTGCTTACTTTCACTATCAGCTCTGCATTTATAAGACATTTTCAGTTTTATTCCCAGGTTTTCAGGTTAGCCTCTAAAATTAGTTTGAATGAAAATAAATTTTTATTATTCTCACTGTAAAATGAGATACCTGTAACAGATGTTCAGGTTTAATGCAGATTTTTAATATCTTTTTAATTTGGCTTTTTAATATGAGGAGGCACTTCTGTTTAGGAACTAAGCAGAAGAAAAAATTATTCTAGGATACAAATACATATCATTTGTATATCCATATATGTCATAATCCATGATAAAATTGTTTATGTGGCTCAATTTATTTTAAAAATATTATAATTCTCATTCACTATTAAGCTGTGGCCCAGNATGTTGAATGTTTTTGTTGTAATCCTAGAACAAGTTGAACATTGATATTTCCTGTTTACCAAGGAAGGAGCAATTTGAATTGAGAAGTCACTATGTGCCTTTGTCTCTATGATCTCTCACCTCAGAATGTTGATATATGGAGTTATTGCCAGTTTTTCAGTAATTTTGTAACCAAATGATAAAGAGATGAAACAAACAAAGAACTCCACANGTTGTATGGATGATAGCTCACAGGTGCATTTATTTCAGAAAACAGTGCAACAAATGAAATCAATAACACAAACCTTGCAATGGCAGGAAGTAAACATTAAAGTAATGATACCAAAGTGTTTCTAGGACAGCTCATATAAATCATTGAGTATCAAGAAGAGAAAAGCATNTCCCCTGTTGATGATAAAGCAGTCGACAGATTCTGTTTCTGTCTCCAGACACTAAATTTAGTAGATGNACTATTAAAGTCCCTGTTAACATTNCTTTAAAAGCTGAAGGAAATGATACCCAAAAAACTAAGTGAATGTATAAATGCAAAGTTTTTAATCAATGAGAGATAGAGATACTATGACCCAAGAAAGAAAGTTTAGAATTAGAAACTACAGCAATTGATGTGGAAAATACACTAGATACTAAAAGCAGACTTTAAATGGCAGAGGAAAGAATCAGCAAACTTGGGGCTAGAGAAGTAGAAATCAGTCCATTTTAAGGATACATAGGAAAACACGAATGAAAAAAGCCAAAATGTGGGTGCGTGTGATGTTACATGCCAAGAAGAAGAAATAAGGGGTCATGGAGAGATATGGAGAATAAATGAGCAGTGTCAAAATGTCCCATCTAATATACATCAATAAAAATTGTCAATAAAAGCTAACAAGCTTCAAACAAATAAAAACATTCAAAGGAGAGCACATATAAAGACACCACTGTCAACATGTTCCCTGCTGTAATAGCTACTTTTCTGTGCCTGTGATAAAACACCATGACCAAAAGCAGCTTGCAAAAGAAAGAGTTTATTTGGGCCGTGGTTTCAGAAGGATGAGTCCATCATGTCAGGGACTTCCTTTCTGTCCTAGAACCAAATGTTATACACAACTAGCCATTGATGAATTGTCAAGGGTTTCTACCTAGGTACACTGGAAGGTGGCTCCAGACCCCACATCTGAAAACCCTATCCATCAGGAAGAACCCAGATTTACCCTATCCCCACTTCCTTAGATGGCAGTTAGGGTTGCTGGTNTNAAGGGGCAGCAACGAAGGCAAGAGATAGAGATGGACAGGTGGTTTGAATGTTTGAAGCCATGCACTTTAAATATTGTAGGCAGAGTTTTCCTGTCTCAACCACAAGCTCCAAAACAAATGCACAGAGACTTAATATAAGAGTTCGGCCAATGGCTCAGGCTTATTACTAACTAACTCCTACNTTTAAAATTAACCCTTATACCTTATTTATGCTCTGCTATATTTCGGTATCTTTATTAGCATGGCACATTCATCCTCTGCTACCTCTGCATCTGGCTGGTGACTCCTCTGACCCCACCCTTCCTCATCCCATCATTCTCAATTTGGCTTTCCCACCTAACTTTATCCTGTCCAGCTATTGGCCAGTCAGCTTGTTTATTAAACCAATCACATATATTCACACAGTGTAAAGGAATATTCCAGAGTAAAATGTTTAAGTTCAGTAGCAAGAATGTGTCACCAGCAAGGGGTTTTCACATAAAGTCATATTCCCCTGATGGGGGAAGAGTAACATTGAATTTCACTCAAGGAAGACATCATGACAGGAGGTCAGAGCCAAAGGAGGACTCTAAGCTCACCCTTTCAGGCATGAAGGTGGTGGAAACTCTGATGAGATCTAGGGGGCATACTCACTGAAAGATGTCCTTAGGGATACAGACTGTGGAGTGTCTGCTGTGTTCTGGAGTATTCACTCAGTACAGATCCTGGGCCTCATGTCACAGCCTGGTTTCATATACGGCTCTTCGCCTGCCCAGACCACACTGATGTCCATGGACAACTCCAGTCAGTTTCTATGATTTTGTTGTTTCTATCTGGCTATTGGATATACATTCATGTTTCAAATAATNATGTGTAAAATTATCTGAGTCTTTAAGTGGCACATTGACCTAGCAGTATTGTATTTTCAGAGTGATCTACATTAAGAAAGACACACACATATGCACCTATTTGTGGTGTGTGTATGTATGTGTGTCTCTCTGTGTGTATGTTGTTTTCCTGTAAAATTGTCTTTACCAATCAATCTAAAAAAAGAGCATCCTACGATTATTGTGAGATTATTTTTAAATATCAGTAAAACAGAAGTATATTTAAATAGAATGACCAATAAAATATGCAGCCAAGGCCTGTGTGTGATAATCTATTTGTTACATTACACATGACATCATGATATAATTATTGCCTGATTCAATATGACGGCCACCTAATTTAGTAAGAAAATATTCAATTTCTCCATTTTGCTTATGAAATTAGATATTTGGTAAAATTAATTGCTGTGCTTATCAAATAAATCAAATTTTGTCAGCATTATTGGTGTTACTGTAAAAGTTCTACTCATGCAAATATCTCATGAAACGCTATTCAATGTTAAAAGTAATTTTCTCCAAGTTAAAAGTGTAGTAAAAGATGAAGTACTGAAAAGATAGAATTCAATAACAGACTTAAATATGACNATGATGAGATGCAGAATCAGCTTGACAGGACCCAGAATCAGTCAGAAGGTCAGCTTCTGGGCATGTCTGTGAGAGTGATTCTGGTTGTGTTAATTAGTGAAGACCCACCATAAACATGGGTGGCACCAGTCAGTGGGCTGGTTCCTGGAATGAATAAAATGCGATAGTGAGCTGAGTGNCATCATTCCCCTCTCTCTGCTTCTTGTCAGCAGATGTCACGTGACCAGCTGCCCTGTGCTCCTGCTGCTGCAACTTCCCTGCCATGCTGNACAGCACCCTAAAATTATGGGCCCAAATAAGTCCCCTTTCCTTGAGTTGCTTTGGTCAGGCAATCTGCTGTAGCAACTAGGACAGTTATAGAGGGGCTACCAGCAAACATTTCTAACACCCCCAGGGGTGTCCTTCTGCTCTGTTCCGTTTTCTGTCCGTTTCCGGTGTGACAATTCTCATTCCTGAACGTGAATTCTAAGATCCTCAAGGGATGCTTTCCTGAGTAATGCAAATCGAAGGACAGAAAAACAGTCCTCCGCAGAGAAACTCCTNCCCATTCTAGTTGAAAGGTGTAGTTCTCCAATACGTGTGTCGTGTCCCATCCTTGACAACATGAAATAACAGAAAATAAAAAAGATCATGACATAAAAACAAAGAACACCGAGAAGCAACCGTGAGTTGTGGTTAGCTGTAACCGNAACAGGAAGAGGCTTGAACTGGAGCCAGATGCGGCTCTACTGGCNCTCTGCTCTGTTGCATCCTTGATCCTGGCAGGGTTTCTACGGCAGCATCAACAAACCAACGTGTTAATATAGGAGAGCTGGGTACAGCATGAGAGACTTGCTGCTAATTTTCTGAAATCTAAAGCCATTGCAAAATGGAATTTTTTAGGATGACTCTGGTTCTAGCAGCTTCTGTTATGCCCCTAACTGGCTTAGACAATGGTGGAGACATCCACGGCTTTAAGTGAAAAGAAAGATGGTGGTTGTGTGTTAGTTCCGCCACTTGGATCTGGGATGATTCAGATCTCCCTCTCAGAGCCAAGCATCCAGGTAAAGGCTCTGAGGTGCAGTGGGGACTTTGTCTCCTCAGCCTGGTCCTGGCCCAGCTGGCCCAGGTGCATTGAATAATGTTTTGTATGTCTGTTCCTCTTTGCTGTTCATTGAGGAGCTGGGATACTTGGTGGTTGTTAAAGCACATTACNGGATGAACGAACTAAAAACAAATACAAATAAAACAACAGCAATTCAAGGAAATGATGAAAAATAACACCTANCTACAGGCAAGAGAAAACCATCCTAATGAAAATCATTGTTTGTGGTGCTGGGAAAGTACCCAATGGTACTTTCTTTCCTGCTTCTTTTGTTCCATGCATGAGCAGTTCACAGACATGTTTTCCTCCATGCTCAATGGCCTTCTCTTAGTCANGTCCACCACAGCACTGTGTTTAAACCGGTGCCATCAATATTCTCATCTTCACACAGTCAGCAGAAATTTAATTCCTCCTCAGAGTAGATTGAAAGAGTATTTCACTTTTTTTTAGTTTTTAAAAAAAAATTTTTCTCATATATTATATCCCAACCAGAGTTTCCCCCCTTCCCTCTCCTCCAAGTCCCCCACACACACACCACATCCCCTCTCCCCCAGATCCACTCCTCCTCCTTCCTGAAAGAGCATTTTCATTTACAATAATGTTTAATTAAGGTTGAGCAATTGTTTAATAGATGCTGCATGGGAAATATTAAGAGGCAGACGACACCTCAGTGACCAGAGGCAGGACTGTGAGCAGAGCGCAGTAAGGTTAGGGTATCTGTCACTGTCTGGGGTCAGCACAGTGTCCTGTTGAAAGGCTCAACCCAACGATGCCAAATCAAATCACACTATTTAATGCATGGCACTCAAGTCTCAAAATAACTATCTATTATGCTTAGTAAAATGCTACACTTCACAATAGCTGTTAGAAACATTGTAAATTGGTCAAAGAGAACAGATGGAGTCAGACGTTCACTTCCAACAAGCATATCCTATCCATCCTGAACATAGACTTATAAACGGGCACGTGTCTCTCTGTGGGAAAGACAGAAATGCAGGACATTGGAGGGGAAATTGCCATGGGGATGTCATCCAATCTCAGAGGATTTGTATCCCATCTGAGATGCCAGCCACCCTAGCCCTTGAGCCCCTGTGAGTACATTTGCACAAGCACTGTGAAAACTCACCCCATGTCAGAGCAAGCCTGGGCTTTTCACATGAGTGTCTGGGACACAGAGAGACACCTACCAATTCCATCACTCTGAGATGTTCTTCCTGGGATCCTGGAATCAAGGATGACCTGGACAATTCCTGTTGTTCAGTGGCTTCTTAACCAATGTCAACATCTGGGTTAAGAAGTGTTGCTTCTCAATTCTGCCTAGGGTTTTCAGGTTGAGCCAAAGGAAAAATCAGGCCCACACAACAGAGAAAGGTCTTGGATATATATTAAATGCCACCATTGAGATGTATATATTTGTTCTGTGTTTTGTTGACTGAATAGTAACACTCTTAGCTATCCATAAGCTGAGCGTCTCAAAAATTTTATAAATTTCCTGAGCTTGTGAACAAGGCCTCTTTTAGCATAATTCATATCCGTTACTAAACTTGTAAATTATTCATCTTTTGATTAATATGCTAATTAAGGATTTGCTGTTAAAAGGTATAAATATCTTTCATTGCCTAAAGTAATTAGAATAAGTAATTACTTAAACACCATGATTCTGCTGTTAAATACTATGAAAAAGGAAAGAGAAGATGCAGAAATATGTTCGATACAATTTCAAATGTTGAACCAGATGACAATATTTTACACTGTTTATGTAAATATATACATATGTCTTCACAGGACTTCAGTACTTGCTTCTTTCTGGACGAGCCATTTAGTTTTCATTTCACTGACAACCTGGATCTCTAATTTTCTCTTCATGAGCCTCTTTTTGTTAATAGTAAATAAAAAAAGTATAAACTGATTTATTGTGTAATGGTTTGTATTTAAAAATTAACAGTTATTTCTAAATGATTACTATCAGAAGATGTGATATAAAATTCTAATGAGGTCAAGTTATATAAAGCTTGCAAGCATGTCTAGCCTATAGTATTTAGGCCGTTAGCATCCAGGGTAGCTATGAACATAACCTACGACATTTGTCNATGACAGCATCATGCTCTCATGCTGAAAAGCTGGGCNGCCCTGCTAGAGCAACCTGTACCTGATGAAGATGATTCCAGTATGTTTCCAAGCTTACTGCAGTATAGAAATCCCTCCTATCCTTCAGGCAGTTATGTCCATCGTGTCAATTTATGGTTTAAANAATCTTTGGTGAATATTATATGCTGTGTGTGCATTTATTTTCAAAGTAAATCCACGTATTATGATGATGAACTGTTATTTTGAGATTTATTTATTTTTATTTTATGTATATGAATGTTTGCATGTATCTGTGTGCACCAGATGCATGTTTGGTGCGTGAGGTGGCCAGAAGAGGACATCAGATCTCCTGGACCTGGAGTTACAGATGATTTTGAGCCACCATGTGGGTGCTGGAAATCAAATCCAGGTCTTCTGCAAAGGTAGCCAGTGCTCTTAACCACTAAACCATCTCTCCAACCCCATGAACTAATGTTTTGAATTAGCTTTTGTAGGAAAGCCCAAACCTTAACATTCCCCAATATGCACCTTGATAAATACATACAATTTCAGGACCCATACTTTTATCTTTACCCTTTCTTGATCTATTTATCTGAGCTACTTAATGATTAGTTCTGACTTGTTTTGACTTTTAAATAACCCAGTTTCTCTGTTTTATTTGTTTTTCCACCCATCTCTCTGTGTATCATTTGCATATTTATTTATGTTAAAGGCACAGGGGAAAAATACACCTGAAGTGTGATGTATGGGAATTGATAATGGCAGTTACAAGCCCATCATTGAACACTTTGGACACATGGACACTTGGTTTTTAGGTTGTCATTATCTGGGATGTGACTGTCACTGAGCTTGTACCCAGCACAGGAAATGGATTTCTCACACATTCCCACTGGTGAACAATGGACCTTCAATCCACAGCCTCCAAGTAAGTATATCCAATCCACTTGTGCATTTCCTGTATGCTGCTTAAATCAAGACTAATCTAGACTGCACACTCAATTGATCTGGCCCTCTGCCTTGTGTTGGACTAGGATAAATATGCTGCTGGTGGCCAAGTGTGGTAGTTTGAAAGAAAATGGCCCCCAAAGGGAATGGCACTATTAGGAGGTGTGGCCTTGTTGGGGGAAGTGTGTCACTGTGGGGGTGGGCTTTAAGGTCTCTTTTTCTCAAGCTTCCTCAGTGTGATAGTCCGTTTACTTCCTGCTGCCTCCTGGTCAAGATGTAGCCAGCACCACGTCTGCCTGTACGCCACTATGCATTCCCTTCGTGATCTTAATGGACTGAACTTTTAAAACTGTAAGCAAGGCACCCTCAATTGAATGTTTTCTATATAAGAGTTGCTGTGGTCATGGTGTCTTTTCACAGTAATAAAAACCTAACTAAGACACCAGGCATCTCCCTCTGTGTCAGGGAAACTCAGCTGAGGCAGTGTCATTGTGTGTGAACCTATTTGTGGATGAAAGTATAGTCTCAATCATAAATGAAATATTAATGTAGTGTTTTNAAAGTTTAGATGAAAATGGCTAGAATTGCAAATTTAATATTTTCTTTATGAACCACAGTGGGTCACCTTGCTCATCTCAGAAGCAGGACAAATAACTGACGTACAGCTCAGGTACAGTTCCTTTCCAGGAGCATGGTCCTAGTGCTGCCTCTAAGACCATAGCAGCCAATGTGTGTAACTGCTAATCATAGTGTGACCTGAGAGCCGCTGCAGATAATCAGTTCTCTACTGTCCATTTCTGTATCATCGCAGCACCAAAGAACAGATGCTACACAATGGAGATTCTTAGTAAGAGCCTGTAAGAGAAAGATGACTGTTTCATTTGATTCTAAACTTTCAGGGTGCATAGGACCAGATATGACAGTCATCCTGAGACCAAGGTGAGTATGACACAGATAAAGTGGGAAAACTGC
>LZPO01027985.1:25664-39673 GCA_001675575.1 Neotoma lepida | reverse complement strand
TTCTCATTCTGGTTCACAAAAGAGGTGAAATAAGAACTGGGATTCTAAAGGGACAAGCAGTTCCTTGCTTATGTCAGCTGAGAACATGTGACACCCTCCACCCCCCCATTAACTGTCTTATGCTGCTACTCATCTCACACCTCATCCTGTGGACACCGGTAAGGATTGGTGCTGATGAGAGCTGCAGTGCAGGTACATGACTTCAACCCTTCATGTTTAACTAATTCACACAGCGCTGTGCTGGCTACAGTGCACTGTGATCACACTCCCTCCCACCCTCTCTCACCTCATCTCNTCCCTGCCGACCCTGATCCCTTCTCCTCANCTAGCCTTCCCTCTTACTCTCATGCTTCTTCTTTTTCCTTTCTTTATTACATNATTAAAAAATAAAAATATGCACTGCTTTTAAAGATTTATTTTATGCATGTGAATATTTTACCTGCAGGCTTGGGTGTGTACCACTTATGTGCTTGAGAGTCAGCTTCCCCCAGATTGTGAGCCTCCCTGTGGATGCCGGGTCTCAAACCCAGGTCCTCTGCAAAAGCAACAGATGCTCTTTATCACTGAGCCAACTCATCACCAGGAACTGCTTTTTTGCAAAGTATAGGAGTAGATAGAGTTGACCTTCTTATGACACAGGCATTCTCAACCTGTGGGTCACGACTCCTTTGGATATGCAGATATCCTGCATATCAGATATTTACACTACAATTCGTAACAGTAGCGAAGTTACACTTATGAAGTACCAANGAAATTATTTCATGGTTGGAGGTCACCACAACATGGGGCATTGTATTAAAGGATCTTAGCATTAAGAAGGTTGAGAACCAGTAACATAGGCAAAGCTGTTCTCTCTTGCCTGTTTCCTAAATAAATTTATAGCAACTACCTCTGTGCAGTTACCCTGGCTTTATGACTTTTAAGTGAGCCTGATCTCCGAGAATCGCTGACGCTTCCCAGTGCATAGAGTAAGTTGTCCCTCATGCATGCCTTTCACCTGTTGGCTCCGACCACATTACTGCAGCCTTATTTTCTATGTGGCACTGAAGCTGGGGCATTGTTCAGTGAGGGATCCCAGACAGCTCCGGTACCAATGCTGACAAATACCAGCCCTGCAGCTGTCTGACCCCTTTGATAGCCCTGCTCTTCCAGATGGGAGTTACCTCATATGGGACCACTCTGAGGCAGCCCATCTCTCAGCCCTGGGGAGAAAGATCATGCCGAGCAAGATAACAGAGTTGATTTTGCAGGAGTAAAAGCCCTCAAAAGTAAACATTCCACAGCCTTGTATATGTGTGTCTATTTTTCTTTAACCTTGGATTGCAGCAGGCAAACATTTCCTGGGTAGTCTTGATAGCTCAAGGGTGGCTTGCAAAGGAGATTTTCAGGTTACCATGGGGACACCTGAGTGTGAGAAAACATAACCTTCCCTCCCCTTTAGCTCTTAAGATAAGCACAGAGCTCAACCTTTTATCCGTGGTCATTTATTTATTTATTTTCCTTCTGCCCCACATCCTTTCTTTAAGGTTTTATGAAAGGTGGTGCCTGTGTTGGGCAGGAGGCAAACTACTGTGAGAGTTCTCACTGGCCTTGGATGGCTCTTACAACTTTCCAGATCNGTCCCACATCTTCTGTAGCCCCAAGCCTCTGGCAGGAGACTGGGGTGCTGCTGCCAGGACTTGGGGCACATCCCTGATGCTGCTGTCACAGAGTGTAAAACTTGGGATCAGGTTTATCCTCCTTCCAGGAGTAAATAAAGTGACCTCAAGGAAAAATGATACCTCCACTGTTAAAACTATGAAAATGCTTGCAAAGAATGTATCCACAGACAAAAACTTAGGAACACTAGTTACCACTATGGAAGCAACTTTAACCTCAGCATAACCCAAGGCACATTAAACATCCCCCAGGCTCCTGGACCTAAACTCCGTAAGATGAGCTTCCAGCACAGGGGGAAATGCCACACAGTGGGAGAGAGGACAATTCGACTTCTGCGAAGTCCAGGAGTCCCCCTCCTTTTTAACAAAAGCCATAGCTTTCTCAGGAAACAGCCCATGATAGCACAGATTCANCCCAAGGAGTANGTCTGAACACACGAAGATNCAGCATGAAAAGTTTTATTAAAGACTATGCAGGATGAGGCCATTTGCCAAAGAGCTGAAGAAAGTCGGAGGTGGAGAAGTTAACAGTTCTGAGGAAGAAAGGAAGCTGTCCAATCCAAGGTCTTGTCCAGCACCAGAGACCAAGCAGCAGTGTGTGGCTGGAGGAACCACACAGCAGGCAAGAACCTGGTGCATGGGCAGGGGCCGGCTGAGGTCCAAAATGGAGCAGGTGTCCATGGCTGAGGGCACCCTGATCCACGCTGATCTACGTCTCCCAATCACTCTGGGTATCCTAGGGTTTCCATTCACTTTTCAACATTTCTTCTTCTTCAATTCTGCTTTCTATTTTATTTTTTGATGAAGCTGAACAGAAATGCTTTTATCACTTTCCCCTTAAATGTGGGGAACTCATCCTCTGAGCCCAGTGAGTCTTTGACCCTTCTTCCCATAGTCTGTGCTGCTTGATGAACACAGGTCAGTTTCAGCATTGAGAGGGGGAGACTTTTAATTAGCTTTGGAGTTGGATTAACTATACTCTAAATTTATTTCATTTCTGTCAGATTATAGCTAATGACAGATGATAGATAGAAGATAGATAGATAGATAGATAGATAGATAGATAGAGAGAGAGAGAGAGAGAGAGATAGATGATGGATGGATAGATGATGACAGATTAGTAGATAGATGAAAGATAGATGATTGATATATGATGGATGGGAGATAGAAGGCAGGAATATAGATGATATACAGGACATAGATATACGTGCAAATTGTATCCTCNTTGAGAGTGTATTAGATACAAGCATGATGGGTGCTGCTCTACCACTCCACTGACCCTAGCCAGCACTACACTGCTCAAAAGTGTGCTTCACAGAGGACATTAGGTTAGATGACATNAAGCCTGTTATACCGTAAAATTTATGCAGCTGACTGTCTGTTTTTGAGAGATGTCTCTGCTCAAATCACTTCATCATTTCTCTTTCATGGCTGCATGCGATCTGTCATTTTTGTATGAAGGACTGGTTCTCGCCGGCCACTGCATTCTGTTATGTNTCTCTGTGTGTTTTCCTCATCACTCTGTCTTTTCTGGATTGACAACTTAAAGGTGCTTCTCCTCCTTGGAATCATGACAGGCAGATCCTCTTCATGTGGGCATGTCAGACAGACAAGTGCTATTCTTACCTGCCAGAGGGTAAAACTTAGGATCAGGTTTATCCTCCTTCCAGAAGTAAATAAAGTGACTTCAAGAATATTTCAGCTCCTTGGCCACTTCCTGATCCTGTGTCCTGACTCTGTGCATTTTACCAACACTAGCTTTCAACCCATGTGTTCTTGCTGTTTTCCTAGGTCAGGATTGTTTAGGTTGACAATACCTTTACTCTTCTTTGTTTGGGTCCAACATCTGGGATGATTTTTCTTCTACTTTGATGTTTGTTCTCAATCAGATCTGCTGGTGGCAAGTTCTCTGTGTTTTGTCTGGAAGTGTTTCTTTTCCTGTCCTGATTCTTGTATGAGGTCCCAGGTGCACATTTTCTCACTAACACACTGAGGCACATGTGTGTGCCTCTCTAACACATGTGGTAGAGCTTCTGCTGCCCAGACTAAACGTTCTGTCATGCAACTATGCCTGTGGATCTTTCTGCAGATACACATTTTACATGTTTTGGCATCCATTTTTAGGTTGCCAGTACATCAGAAAGAGTATGTGTAAGTAAGGAAAGTCCATTTTCCCTCTGGGAATAGAGTGGGCTAGAGGCGGGAGAGGCGTTGGTCTCAAGCTTTTCTCACATGGAGGGTTGGGCTGTGTAACTCTAGCATTCCAGGTAGATGAGTGTGCCCAAGGCCAGGCTGTGCTAGTGAGCCCTCACGGATCTGGTTCTGAGTACCTCAGGCTTGTATCACAGAGATTCCAAGTAGCCTTACACACCACCCCAATGCCACTGACTCGTACAGTCTGCTAGATTTTCCATACTCGTTTCTTAGTAGATGTTTTTGGTATGTTTTCACATTTAGACATCATCTTTAACATCTTCAATTCTTTTTTAACTCAGTGGAATAGTCAGTTAGGAGCTACAGCCTATCAGGTACCCAGAGATACACGGGATTGATGATGGCTTCTTAACTCTTATCAGATCCATCTTTTCTTCTTACAACGTAGATTTTTTTTCTTTTATTGTAAGTTGATCACTTGAAACTCCAAAGCCAAGTTTTTGAGCAACATATAAAAGTTCCACACTTAACCCCATGTCTATGTCATGTTCAAAACTCAGGCACACTAAAATGATTGTATATATAAATTTATCTTCAGGATATTTGTATGAGGCACATAAGAAACACAAATGAATTTCATGTTTACACTTGTGTAGTTTGGACCTCAAAAGCACTCAAAGGTCTATGTGCTGAGGGCATCTTTCCAAGGAGGCTTTCTTGGGAGGCAGTGAAACCTTTCAAAGATAGGGTCTAATTGGAAGTCTCTGCACTATTGGGGCATCTCCTGTCTGAGTAGGGAGACCTTAGACCTTTCCTCTATTTCTCTGTTACTCTAATGCTATGTGATGGGCAGTTTCCCTCTTCCATGAGCTCTCCCCATGATGCATTGCCCAAGACAATGTGTTTCACTGGAACCTCCAAACCTGATTCACAACATACTCTTTGTGCTACTGTAGCCATTTGTTTTAGCAACAGAATACTACTTAACATAGGACTCATCCCCAGGATATCTTCTTATGTATATACAAATGAGCTCAAATCTAGAAGGAGCTGGAATCCGAAATGCTATTGTCCCCAGAATTTCTTTTTTTTTTGTATTAAGAATTTATTTTTATATTACGTATATGGGTGTTTTGCCTACATGTATATATGTGCATCATGTGCCTGCCTGATGCCGTGAGAGGCCAGAAGAGGGAGTCAGATCTCCTGGAACTAGAATTATAGGCAGTTGTGAGCCACCATCTGGGTTCAGGGGTCCTCTATAAGAGCACATGCTGCTCTTAGTCCCTGAGCCATCTCTCCAGCCCCAGTCCCTAGCTTTTCTGANGACGATGCTCAGCCTCTGCTATGTGCTGGTATCTTTTTTTGGCACTACCATTTAGAGTGTGGATTTATTTTGGTTCTGTCTATTCTGGACCATTATTTATTGGCTTTAGGTATATATCTAAGTGTTTTGACAAATGTACAGCTGTGTGGTTTGCAGGGATCCTGGATTGTGCAAGAGTGGAGAAGGTAAGTTGGATACTGGCATGTGTTCATTACCCTATTCTGACTGTGGATGGATGGCAAGGGTGATTATGCTGTGGAAATCAGCCTCAGGCTCTGTAGCCCAGGATGGTCNCTAACTNTTTGCTATCNTCCTAGCTCAGCCTCCAGAGAGCTGGGATTGCCTTTGTGAACTATGATACCCGAGTTTATTTTGAAGTAGTAGCGAATCTGTGATGATGCGTGCATTTAAAGATATCAAACTGCTGTTAGCTTATAATATCAGCATATTTCTAACTTGAATACATAATGTTTATGCTGTCATATTTATCTATTTCTCCATCTTCCTTAGCTTAGATTATTTTGTTATATTACTTGTAGATACCTCAGATTTGTTTTAATACTTCATCTGTCAACATTTCCTCATTTCCAGTCTACTCTACAGTGTGTATAAAGTTGGCAAATGGAGACAGTATGTGAATAGAAATATCTGGCTAACAGTTTCATAGATCATTTTACAAGTTCAGTTCCCTGGTCTTGTAAAGTTCATGTATATTTAGGTGCATATGTTAAACCTGAACACACCTTTTATGTATTTGAATAATACTTGATCGTTTTTAATAGGTTGTCCTACTTACTTAAGAAAGTTACTATTTGTTTACATATTTTCCTGATAGTCTTGCTTGTTGTAGTTCTAACATGCTAGTTGTTACTGTCAAGAATTCACATGTTCATAGTCCCTCTCTCCTCCATATGTAGAACTTTGGAGATAGAAGTAGGATGGTAAGAATTTCAAGGCCANCATGGGATACACAGTAAATTCAGGTAGTTTGACCNAGGTAATCTCCTACCCCAAACTAAAAACAAACAATCAAACACAACCACCATCCACTGCTGTTCTTATATAACAGGACAGTTAACATCCATTTGCTCCTCTCTGCATCTTTTCTCATTTCTATATTTCCTAAGCAGGGTTAATCTTAGTTATTCAAGATGACCCCAATGCTCTAGAGCTGGATGGATACAACTGTACCCCCCACCCTTGAACCTGACCAGCATTGACTGACAGGACACTACTGCTGGTGTCTGCAGCAGGCTTGACCAACTCCACTTGGCTTCCCCAGAAAGGGTTTTTCTTTACACAGCTGTAGTCTCCAGTACATGACCTTTACAGACAGTTCCAGCTTTTCTTGGGTATTTTCTCCTCTTCAGAGACCACAGCCAAGTGGACATTAGTTAATGGCTTTTATTATCAAGCCATGATATATTGTACACAAGCAAATTAGCTAACCCTGCTGCTTCTCTAGTCACTGGGGGAGAGTCATCTATTATATTTTCTTTACATTAGCCAAATATAGTTGCAATGGCTTTACTGTGAATCACCACTAACTAGATGTCCTAAGGCAAACCTAGTTGACTTATAATCAATAAGAAATAAAGAATAAAGGCATAGGAGTCATAAAAAGGCTGCATTTCTATAAATTATGTCAGGAAAAGTCAAAGTGTGTGTGAGTTCAATTTTGGATAATGCACAGAGAAAGCCTGCTATATATAGCAGGGTGTGATTGAACCCTTGCTAGTTCAGACAGTTAATGGGGGTTTTGCCTTCTTGGAGTAAGTTATGCGCCATTGCCACCATCTCTGTTATTGGTTAAAGAATAAAATTAGAGTGCTAAGTAGTCAGTCTAAAGGGAAATTTGAAAGTATGTTTTAATTTTAACTAAGGCTTTTAAAGAGGATTAAAAGAGAGGAATGCTTTGGTTTGAAGTCATGAGATAAATGCCCTCTTTGGGTGTGTTTCAATCAACACTGTAATTTTAGATTACGTCTTTAAATTTTTTTCATACAAGTTTTTAAAAGAAAGAGTATGAGCACACACACACATACACACACACACACATACATCACATATACACATATACACATACACATACACACATACATACACATACACATACACACACACAAACACTACATATTTATGCAGGAAAGTTTGACACATCAGTTCATCTTCTGAGTCCTTAGAACAGTGAAACCTGAGGGGTCCTTTTCCTTTGCTGCTAGCCACACACCTCCATGCTAACAGCTACCTACCATGTCCCCTTCTGATGTAAACATCCATATCGTGTTGAGGTTCTGCCAACATGAAGGTCGTCCACNGAGCAGTATCAGTCCAAATTGCTGAGCCTCTGGGCTGTCAGGAGTTCTGAGGTGGAAGCCACTGGGAAAATCCCCTTTCTGGGGTGGGAGATAGCCTGCAGCCCAGAGGAGTTCCCAGCTTGTCATGTGCACTAGCAGTAAATACCTCTTCCACACACATCTGTGCGTGTGTTGTATCCCCACGGGCGATGGATGGGCAGCAAGCCATTCTGAGTCACACAACACTTGGGCTGTCCCAGAAGTGGCTTTTAGATGTCAGATTCCAACATAGCAGGAAGCTAAGATCTCTTGCCAGCTCCTGGTAGAGCTGACATGATCATGTGTGCACAGGCATGTGTGTATGTTTGTGTGCATGAGTGTGTGTGTGTGTGTGTGTGTGTGTGTGTGTGTGTGTGCATGTGTGTGTAAAATACACCATCCAAGGCTTTAGGAATGGTATTAAGGACAAGCAGAAAATAAATATATTTTTAAAAATTACAGGAATTTGGTCAGATGGGAAGAATTGCAGTTTGTGATCCAAGATGGCTCCCTCTTTCCTTCCTGAAAAACAAACTGCACCATTGCAGATGAGGCCACGGGGTGGCTTTCATTTTCCTTTCCCCAGGTCACGTGTAGAGGTTTTTCTCCTTGAAGAGACATATGCAGTTTGTCTCTGGATCCTAACAACGTTTCGCTCTGCTGCGCCCTGCGCTAACACGGTTAGAGATTGGGGCTTCCATCTGATCTCACTTTCTACTCATCAACNTGTCTACTCCACCTGTGGAAGAAGCCTGGAGTCCTAACAGCCACCACCACCACACACCCGAGAATGCCAGCACAGGCTAGCAGAAGGGTTAGTGTCACTGGACAGTCATTGTCTCTAATATAGCTTCACAGCTTGGCAGGGAATTTACCTGCATTGAGGAAAAAGCTGTTAGTAAGGGGAGGAGTCCTCACTTCCTCACAAGGGAAATGGCTCTTTAACTTCAGGACTCTCTCAAGAGCAGCTGGAATGCAATGTACTAGCTAGGACTCTTAGGAAGATCTGTAAAGGGATAATATAATAATCCTAGTAACCTTGATACTTTAATGATGGTAGAAATAAAATAATAATGTGTGTAACACTTAGAAAACTGGAGGGGCAGGAAAATAGCCAAGCCGGGGCTGCTGTGAGGGCCCCAGACAGAAAGTAACAGGTACAGATGTGAAAGGGCAGTTGACAGTGAGATCAAGTTACAGATTGACAGGGAACCTAGAAACACCTGTCACAGAGAGGAAAAAGTGTAAAAATAANATACTTTCTTAGAATAGACAACTAACTGGCTCCCATCAAGCATATGTGAGGGGCCCCAGAGATGGGAGTCCACCAAGGGTCTCTGGGTCAGATTCTCCATAGGTTCCTGGGCATCCTTTCCCCTCTGAAACTCCCCATTTTCCCTGATTGGCCTGTCCAGGGTATCTATCCTCCCTTAGATAGGCCCTTCTCTGTCTGNAACCTTCACAATGATACCTCTGTACAACCACACTCATTCAAGACCTCTGTATCACTTCATCCTCCCAGAACTGTAAGCCAAAATAAGCCCATTAATCCTCTAACTTCTTCACTCAAGGTTGCACTGTTTTGGAATTTCCATACTGGGAAATTATGGCCTTCTGGATTGTATCTTTGGGGATTATGAAACAAATTAAGTTCAAAGACATTAAAGACAACACGTGCAACTGGAAAATCTTTACAAGTTTTATGATCAGAAGACTTGACAATGATGTGATCATGAGTCTCTCAAGCTCATCTGTGGACTTAATGTAGTCTGCATTGGAGGCCTGATGGCTTTTGTGTAATTCAACAAGCTGATTCCAGAGTTGTCTTACCTCCTGGGCACCCACAATAGTCAAAGCAATCTTTAAGAGACAGAACAAAGNGGATGAATATGTAACCCATGATTTAAAACTCACTACAAATCCAAACCAATCCTGAGGAGGTGACACAGGCTTAGAGGCCATTACATAAAATAAACAGGAAGTAAATCAACAAGTCTGTGACCAAATTACCATGATGAGGACCCCAAAGTCTGCCCAGTGCAGGAAACACAGCCTTTTCAACAGCAGTGTTTGGAGAAATGTGCCATAACTGAAGCCTAACCAGACCACAAAAATCAATCCAATGTTAAAAATACACACAAAAGTCNAATATCTGAAATGCTTAGATTAAGACACACAGGCAAGTCATTGCAACCATAAATTCGGTGAACAAATCCTTGATGTATCAGCAAGATTAGTAGCCCTAAAATAATCTTAGGATTTCAGAATGTGCTATGAAGCATGGTGCAGTTCATGGCAAATGATTCACTTGGAACTTATTCTTGAATGTTCTGGGAGATAAGCAAACCACCATATCCAGGGGAAGTCAGGACTCCCAGGAGCTCATATCTCAGGATGCCCATCATGGTGCTCAGAGGCTGGGTCTGGGGAACCTGCCAGGCAAGTTTGTGTCTGACTCTTAGGATACAGCTCTGGGTTTCTGAGAAAAGAACGACTTATATTTTGTGATATTCATCTGTGAAATAGGGATTATACATATCTTTGTGGGCTGTCGGGGAAAATTAGCTTAGATCCTCTCTGAAAATGTTTGCCTTAGCTAGGACCCATTCAGGAAAATTGATATTATCACTCTCTTTAATGGAAAGTATGTAATGTAACAGACCATAATCTTAATAACAAGAAACTAAGCAGATTCTTGTAAAGAATTCGATAGCTAGCCGGAAAGATTAAAAATCACATGAAACTAGCCAATAAGGCACTTATCTCTACCCTGCCTCCCAGGACTGGCAGAAACAGACAAACACTAAAGACATAAAAGAGGGGGATTTGGGAAGAAGTAAAGGGTTGAGGGAATGGGAGGGGTGGGAGAGGGTAATGGGAGTATATAACTACACTATGTATGTCTGAAATTGTCAAAGAATGAGTTATAAAAACCAAAGAGAGAGGGGACAGGGAGAGGTTGGACTATAAGCATGTAGACACCTGAGNGAGGTGTCTCATGGAGCATAGAATTAAACACTTGAGGACTGGCCTTGCATCTCTGAGCAGACACGCCAGTGCTGTCTCCAGAGTGTTGACAACCATAAGAAGCTGCTGCCACAGACAGCAGCACAGGGTGGTGACTCATTGTGGGGAGGAAGAAGTAGTCAGGAAGAGAGAACGTAAGTCCTTACCTCAGTCTGCCTGCTTCTTCCTTAATGCAACTTTTGGCCAAACAACATTGGCAACCTGGAAGAACAGAAAAGGGTGTTGTGGGATTCTCAACCTAGAATAACAAACCCAAATGAAAATGTCATATGAACAAGAATTCGTGAAAAGCATTGTGTCTACAAAGACTGGCATTAACATTTTTAACAGCCATGGAGAACCTGGAATGTTGCTGATCAATATATATTGGGCTATCTTTAGTCCTCCAAGGAGCCATTCATTGCCTGCCTCTTGTCAAACTTTACAACTTGATAAACAGTTAAAAAAAAACCCTCTGGAATTTATTAGCTAAACAATTTCTATTCTCTACCAATTAAAGGGCTAAAAATGCTATCAGATAACATATTTGAGAGTCTCATCATGAGGCAATTAGCCTCTGTGATATTCCCATTGATGTATTTTTAAAATTTGTTGTTTTACAGCTTTCTTTGTTCTGCTACCATAAAAACACAATGAAACCACTGCCATGTTGGAACATTGGATTTGAGGGAGACAGAAATCTATGTTCCCAGGCCATGGTCACTTGTATTTTGACTCCGGAATAAGCTAGCTCTTATACTCTTCTAATCAAAAGCTGGAATTTTGCCCTGACAGTTGGGTTTGAAGCTAGGGGGTACAAAATTAGTCACCAGTCCAAGTATTGTATTGCTGTATCTGTCTCTTTCTTGTTTCTGTAACAAAATAATGGCATAGAACATAAAGGAAATGGGCTACAGACTCATGAATCTGGTGATTGTAAGATCCAAACAGCATGGTGCTGGCACCAGTCAGTGTCATATGATGGGAAAAGGAATGAGCTAGGCAGAAGGGACCAAGCACACAGGTTGGTTTCACTGTCATCGCTACCTGCCTACTTTGGAGAGCTGACTCAGCCTTTGAGCTAAGTAGTAGCTCTTTCTTTTGGAGAGCATCTCCAGAGACTAGCTGACATGTTTTTCTTAAAAGGCCCCACCTCCAAAAGATTTCTCCATCTCAGAATCACCATGCTGAGGATAAAACGCCAAAGGTATGAACCTGTCAGGAAAAAGACCACACCAAGCCAGCGAGTATTCTGTGAAGAGTTAGAATTGAAGTCCTAGCTGTTATTATAAATATTATTAGTAAGAAAATCTGTAAGTCACTGTCTTACAGATTACCATCCTATTGCTGTGATGAAACACTATCACCAAGGGAACTTATAAAGGAACCATCTAATTAGGGCTTGCTTACAGTTTCAGAGGTTTAGATCCATGGACATCATGGCAAGGAGCATGGTGGCAAGCAGGCAAGTATGGTACCAGAACGGTAGATGAGAGCTCACATCTGATCCATAAGTCACAGGCAGGGANGGGGCAGTAGGGGTGGAGAAGGGGGAGACTAGGCCTGCCATGGACTTTTGAAACTTCAAAGCCTACCCCCAGTGACACACCTCCTCCAACAAAGCTATACCCCCTAATTCTCCCCAAACAGTCCCACCAACTGGGGACCAAGCATTCAAATATATGAGCCTCTGGGCGCCATTCTCATTCAAACCACCACAGTGGAAGGCCAAAATAAAGCAGCTCAAATTTGAGGACTTAATGCCTTGAGGNTTTTCTGTTATCCATGTGTCAGCTGGACACAAGCTAGAGCTATCTGAAGTGAGGAAACCTCAACTAAGAAAATGCTTCCATGAGATCCCGCTACAGGCAAACTTATAGCGATTTTCTTAATACGTGATTGATGGGGGAGGACCCAGCCCAATGTGGGTGGTACCACCCTGGGCTGGTGGTCTTGGATTCTGTAAGAAAGCAGGCTGGGGGAGCAAGCCAGTAAGCAGCACCCCTCTGTGGCCTCTGTGTCAACTCCTGCCTACAGGTTCATGCCATCCTGTCCTGATTTCCTTCAATAATGAACAGTGATATGGAAGTATAAGCTAAATAAATCCTTTCCTCCCCAACTTGCTGTGCTCATGGTGTTTCATTACAACAATAGAAACCCTAACTTTGATACCATATTCTAAGTGTCTATTCACTTGTGATCCCTAAGTACTACCTCTTTCAATTATACACCATTAAGAAAGCCATGCAAGCTGCACTTATTTTTCAAGTGTGGTAAATGCTTGACTGAGAGGAAATGTTTCCAAAGGAGGCACTGGAAGGAAGTACTTCACAATTTCTTCCAAGATGGCAAGGCTTGGTCCTGCTCATACCATTTGGGACTGAGGAGCTGTGGAGTCAGAGCATGGGCTTGCTAAACTTCTCAGCAGTCTTGCTGTGTCCTCTACAATGAAGATTCTGAGATTTAGTGTAGGCTTTGTTTCCAGTTTTCTTGTAGCAGACATGCTGGTATGATGTCTCTCTCCTGCCACTTTTATTTATTAAAATATAAACATAGGTAAACAGAATGATTTGGAAACCAATGTTGAACAGCTTGGGTAACATTCAGTATTACAATTGTAACCCTACATGGATTATGGCNATATAGGATTGTTGCTGTGACCAATGCANGCTACCCACTTGTAAGCTTACAAGACAGTGAGGCAGGTGAAAATGGTAGCTGGGTAAATTCTTAGAGCAACAGTCAAAGGCATGGCACATAGGGCACACCTTCCTGCAGAGGCTGTGATGGTACCAGGGCCAAAGTGGTGGGCACCCTCACTGCCACTCTGTTTACAATATCCAATGGAAACAGGCTTGATGTCCTTCAATCATCAATAGATAACAAAATGTGACACACACACACACACACACACACACACACACACACAATGTGATTCTTTTCAATGGTAAAGAAAAACAAAGTCATGAAACTGGCAGGTGAAATTAATGATACTGGAAAATATCATACTGAATGAGGTAACCCAGACCAAGAAAGACAAATGCCACAGGTTTTCTCTTATTTATGGATCTTAATTCAGAGTATTCAGATTTGAGTGTGTAATCTGACTTATCCAAAAAGCTAGGGGAATAGAAAGAGACCATGAGGAAATGTGGATAGGAGCAGAAGGAACCCTAGAGAAGGGAATAGTGGGAGACAGGTGCTGTGAAGAGGGTAATGGGAAAAAATAAGGGAGCATTTAACTGAGGGTAGTGGAGGAAGGGTAATACAGAGAGAGCTCTGGTTTAGTGGAAGGACCCCTCCACTCACTGTAAAATGACAGGTGTGTCCAGTCCACAGCCAATAGGCTGCACGTGCTCAAAGCTGGCTCCCAATAGGGCCCAGCTTAAATTTACAACTTACATNAGACATTGAGACTTCCTTATGATTGCTTTTGGTATCATGATTGTGGGATTCTTCAGAATGGACTTTGAAGCTGATGAAATATCAAAAGGCTAGACATGCCAGTGTGCAAAGAGATGCATAACC
>LZPO01027984.1:45841-58907 GCA_001675575.1 Neotoma lepida | reverse complement strand
TATTATTTTATATAATACAATTTAATGAGAATAGAACCATGAATGACCTAGGAAAGAATATCACTGGTTTTGTAGAAACATATGGGGATGATTAATAGTGTTATTATTTAATATATAACAGGAAGAAATATTAATACTCATTGAAGGTTTGTAATATTCCCCTTGGAAGACTATAACTCTCTCTCTCAAAATATCTNAGGTTCTCCTACTTATTTGTGTAGGGTTGAGGATATCTAATGATTCACTGATTCACTTTAGCACATCTGTAGTTGAAATTTTTAGCTGTTGATAAGATTGTTGTATATGTAAAATTTTATAAGACTGGAAAGAATATTCAGGAATAAATTGGGGCATTTGATATCCCAGACAGAGAGAGAAGTAACACAGAAACATAATCATCTCAAAAAATACACAAAATGAATTTATGCAAGTAAACCAAATTAAAAAAAATGGTTTGCCCTCAACTCCAAGGTCATAGACCAGAATAATCAAGATTATTGGAGACACCAGCACTTGAGGATGGGAGGGTTTGGAGATCCCATAAACACCCAGGGACACTCAATGGGGCTCTGTGTATTTGAAGTCTCTCTTTATTCAGCCAAGAAGACCAGGTAAGATCCTCCCTTGACAATAAACAGATATAGACTCCTGGATTGCTAAAATTTTGCTTTTCTGATAACCTGTTCACCAAAAGAACTGGGAGACTATGCTTTCTGTTTCTTCTTGCTCAAGAATTCTAGAGTTCTGTATACCTCTACAAAGTGGACTGTTCACTGTGATCTACAGACTTTAAATGACATTAGTCTTTAAAGACAAAAAGCTCCCCTGCCTATTTCAAGAGAATGAAGACTCCATAAAATTCAACCCAGACAAAGGAATCAAGAAGAGAACTGAGTATAACAGAAAAATAATTATGCTCAAGGTAATATTTCACTTTGAAATTCAAACTGCTTTTACCTACTTTCACTCACTTTGAGCAATGGTTAACAAAAAACCACATCCTTACCTACCACTAACAGTCCTTTTCTCTAAGCAATTATATGCACAGGTAGTTCTCCTAGCTTGAATCTATGAAATGGTCTTGGTTACAAAGACTGAACAGGAATATCATTTCCAACTAACATGAACACTCCTTTAATGAAAATGGCACCAACCCAATGACCATAGACCGTATATGTAAAAATATGTAATGAACAACAGTCATAGGTGCCCAACAGTACAGTTGCCTGAGTACAAATTCATTGAAAGTGGGACAAGAGGCAGTGCCCAAGACTTCTCAGTATGCAATAGCAGCACCCCATCATGGAGAGTAGTGCATGACCTAAGCTATTTACTGTAACCCAGGTTCCACATAAAACATAGTGAATTCAATTTTNNNAGGTGGNNNTGACACTGTGGATCCAGTCTTTCAAAAAGCTATGGATAGACAATACTGGTTTCCTGATAAGTTATAGAAAATCACATCAACCTNAGTCTAGCCTAAGAAGAGGCTTAAAACATGGCAGAACACAGTTAACAATGGAAAACTCACCCTGTGGTGAATAACTTTGACTCCTTAAGTTGCCTACTCCAGACTTTTCCTTCTTATGAAAGGGGACATCCACCAACAAAAGTCTTTGAACCGCTTCTTCACACACTTCATTCAGTGAGATTTAGTAAACTTGACTTGGGTAATAGTTCCAGTTGCTTGACAATTGTCCAAGGTTTGGCCATGGTCTGAATGGAAGACTCACCACCAATGTATGCCAACATTAAAAGTTGTCCAAAAGTGTTTATGTTGGGAGAGTAAAATATCCAATGATAACAATGTGTAGTGATATATTGTGTCCCTCAAAATATTGTGTACCCTAATAAAACATGTCTGGGGACAGAGAACAGAACAGCCACTAGATAGACATAGAGGCCAGAAAATGGTGACACACACACTTTTAATCCTAGCATTCTGAAGGCAAAGAGCCATCCAGATCTCTGTGGATTCAAGGCCACAATGAAAACGGAGCTAGGCATGATGGCACATACCTTTAATCCCAGCACTCAAGATCTCATGTCTTGCTTGGAAAAGACACATGCCTTTAATGCCAGGAAGTAATGGCAGGAAGCAGAAAGGTATATAAGGTGTGAGAACCAGGAACTAGAGGCCTCTTAAGCTTTCAGGCTTTGAGCAGCAGTTGAGCTGAGATTCATTCGGGAGAGGACTCAGAAGCCTGCAGTCTGAGGAAACAAGATCAGCTGAGGAGTTGGCAAGGTGAGGTTGGCTGTGGCTTATTCTGTCTCTCGGATCATTCAGAATTTACCTCAATACCTGGCCTGATGTTTTCAATTAATAAGACCCTTTAAGATTCATTCACAACAACTGCATCAAACTACTCCCAGGTTCTTAGGCTCATGATATGGGCATAAAGAATTCTAACAGGGTACACAGGCAAAAATTAAGATCTTACTGTCTGTCACAATCTAATATACCTCCCCATGCTAAACCAACAATGTGGACTCACGATCTCACACTATAGCTTCATTTACTTTATCCAAAACGCTCACAGATCACTAACCTGTATCTCTTTTTACTACCCCTATCCCACAGCCACCTCCTAAGGCTGCAGCCTAGCACATATGTAAGTAAAGGCATCACTATACCACTCCAGTAGATTGATGAGCTCTTAGATATGTTCTTTACTCAGTAGTTCCCATATTTCCAGAATGAAGAGAGCACTACTCTTGCGCCTCTCACATATTCAGCCTTATGTTACTCAAAGGAAGACAAGTGTACTACGTTCTCTTTTCTAGGACAACTTGACCCCATGGGCAATGAGGAAATTAACTGTGTGGATAATTATTTCCAATTATACAACACAGAGTCACACAGTGCATGAAAGAAAACACACATTCACTTAATATTTAAAAAAATAAANAATCATAGACAAATTGCACATATCTAGGAAATAAAATTGCTCCCATGTTCACAAGCAAATATGTTCACATAAGTTCCAACCACTAATGTGACCCAAAAGGATGGTTTTATCTTAATTCTCAGTAAAACGCATTTTTTTCTTCAGATATGAAATTGCTTGCACGTCCCAAGAGGAAGCCATCCGCTCATTAACTCATGAGCCTACCAGGCGAACCTGATTACTGTTGAAATCGTTGATGAGATCCCTGAAAATATACTACCCCCTCTCTTTGGCTGGGACATGGTTGCTCCTTGTTTACCAACCAGAGTCTAGGAAGCCCTTCTATTTTTGACAACTGTTCTTTATACATGATTATAAGCTGTGAGGTCTCAAAAGTAGCTTTTTGTGCATTTTACCTGTCTGAAAGGCTAATCTCTACATTTTAAGCCAAAAGTCTTACCTTTTCTTACAAATCAATAGATAACTACACTGATAAGAGTAGAAATGTCTCTTTTCTGATCTCTGAACTATAAACTTGTTAACTTCAGCTGAGGTTGTGGCTTGTGTCTGTATGTGGCTTTCACTATAGACCCATCTGTCCTCTATCTTAAAACTTGGATAGCATTAATAGTAGATATGGCATCCTGAATAGACTACATACAAGAATCACAAGATGATGTCTCCTGAATCTTTGAGGCTTGGCTTTCTCTCTAGAGGACAAACACAGAATACTTTCTCCCTTGCCATCTAATGAAGTTTATCAAGCCAAACTCTATCATAATTTACCAGGAGGCCCTATGCTACCCAATACTCCACCTGTGATCACCCAGGGTCTTCAAAAGGAAGAACCTCACAAAATCATGGTTGGAAGGCTTTCTCACTTTTGACACTTACAAGCCTCTAGGGAACTTTGAGCAAACAGGGGTGAAATGCCACAAAATTTAAAATGAATCAGGTATTTCAAATTTAACCACAAATTTATTGAAACCTGGATGTAAGAACTTCCAATTCCACAGGTTTTAAGCAGCATCCTATCCAAGCATGGAAGTAGCTGTGTCTACTTATGTTCACCTTGAGTGAGAAAAGAAAACGTGGCCCTTGATGCTGCACATCCATTAGCTAAACCAGAAGCCTAAGCAGCATACGAAACTACAAGGCACCATCACTTTTTGTTCCTAATGGGCATGTTGCTTGATTGCATAAACATTGTCTGACATGTACTTGGTCCATGACTCAATCTGCAGCTCTCCTAAAGGGGGACGTTTACAAATAACATAATAAAGAAAGGAAGAAAGAAGAAAGTGAGAAAGTAAGAGAGGAAGGAAGGGAACAAGGAAGGAACTTGAGGAGGAAGGAAAGAAGTCATAAAGAAAAGTCATAGAAAGAAAATAAGAAAGAAGGGTACATGACACAAATATAATTCATATGAGAATAAGTAGGATGAAATAGTTGAAGATGAATGATGGAAGGATAGAGTAGGCAAAGAAGGAGGAAAGCAGCAAGGAGTTCAAAGGTATGAGAGACACATAAAAAAGAAGGTAGAGTTAATTATGTTAGGGATGCATATTAATACATGATATACAAACCTATATGAATTTATAGTTTATAGATAGATGAATTTATAGATATATTACATGAATGAATATATTTTATTACATGAATGAATATATTTTAGTGTATGCAATAAAGTGAAATGGTAATAGATGCCATGAATGACCTAGAGAAGAAATAAAACTGGGTATGTAGAAACATATAGGGAAGATTTTAAGTTTTATTATTTAATCTATAAAAGGAAGAAATATTAATATTCATTGAAGGATTGTCCTATTCATCTTGGAAGACTATATCTNCACCTCTCAGAAATTCTGCATTTCTCCTAATTCTTTGTGTAGGGTTGTAGTTTCCTAGTGATGCACTCATACACTTTGACACATCTAAAGTTGGAATTTTTAGCTTTTGATAAGGTTGTCGGACTTCTAAAATTTTGTAAGTCTGGAAAGAACATTCAGGAATAAATTGAGCATTTGATTTCCCTGACAAATGGAGAAGTAACATAATCACATAATCATCTCAAAAATTATACAAAATAAAATTNCTGCAGAAAAACAAATCAAAATGAACCCAAAAAGTTTGCCCTGAACTCCAAGGTTACAGGCCAGAAACACCAGGATTATTGGAGACATCAGGCCTTGAAGAATGGGAGGGTTTGGAGAGCCCAAAAACCCCAGGGACACTCTATGGGACTCTGTGTATTTGGAGTCTCTCTTTACTCTGTCAAGAAGACCAGGAAAGACATTAAACAATAGAGACTCCTGGATTGCTATAATTTTGCTTTTCTGACAACCTGGTCACAAAAGGAACTGGGAGTATGTGCTTTCTGTTTCTTCTTTGCTCAAGAATTTCAGAGTTCTGCATATCTCTGCAAAGTGCACTCTTAACTGTGATCCATAGACTTTAAATGGCATTAGTCTTTAAAGACAAAAAGAATACCTGCCTGTTACAAGAGAATGAAGACTCCATTCATTTCAAACCCAGAAAAAGAAATCATGAAAAATACTGANTATATCAGTAAAANAATTATGCTTTCTGTAATATTTCACTTTGAAAGTCAATCTGCTTTTACCTAGTTTTACTCATTTNGATCANTTTTGAAAAAACTCATCCTTACCTACGAACCACAGAACAGTGCTTTTCTCCAGGCAAATCTAGGCACAGGTAGTTCTCGCAGCTTGAGTCTATGAGGAGTGTTGGTTTTAAAGATTGTACAGGAATGTCATTTCCAACTAACACAAACACTCCTTTAATGAAAGTGGCACCAACCCAATGACCATAGACTCTATATAGAAAAATATATAAGAAACAACATTTGTAGATGGCCAATAGTACAATAGCCTCACAGAGAAATATACTCACATTGGGACAAAAGGCAGTGCACAAGACCTCCCAGTATGCAACAGTAACACTCCGTCATGGAGAGTAGCCCATGACCTCAGCTATTTTCTGGACCCAAGGTTCCAACTGACATGTAATAAATTCAATTTTCCCAGGTAGAAGTGACAATGGATCCATTATTTCAAAGACCTTCAAATAGATAATACTGGTTATCTCTAAAGTTATAGAAAATCACATCAACTTCAGTCTAGCCTAAGAAGTGGCTTACATCCTTACTGAATACAGGTAACAATGGAAAACTCACCTGTGGTGGATAACTTTGAGTTCTTAAGTTTCTTAGTCAAGAATTTTCCTTCTTATGGAAGGGGACATCCACCAAAAAGTTATTTGAACCACTTCTTCACACACGATATTCAGTGAGATTCAGTAAACTTGTATTGGGTAACAGTTCCAGTTCCTTGGCAAATATCCAAGGTTTGGTCATTGTCTAAATGGGAGACTCACCACCCATGTATGCTTTCATTAAAAGTTGTACAAAAGTCTCTATGTTGGGAGAGTAAAAGATCCAATAAACACAAAGCATCTAAGCTGCTCCCCTGCTTCTTTACTCCATGATATGGGCACAAAGAAGTCTACCATGGTTCCAAGGCAACAATTATGACCTAAGGGTCTGTCAAAATCTAATGCACCTCCCCATGCTAAACTAACCACGTGGACTGATGATCTCACACTCTATCTTCATTTACTTTATCCAAAAGGCACACAGATCTCTCTAACCTGTAATTCTTTTTACTACCCCTATCACACAGCTACCTACTAAGACCTCAGCCCAGCAAAAATGTAAGTGAAAAATGGCATCATTATGCCATTCCAGTAGATTGATGGGCACTTAGATATATTCTTTACTCTGCAGTTACCGATTTCCAGAATGAAGGAAAAACACTACTCTGTCTCTCACGTATTTAGCCTTTTGTCACTCAAAGGAAGACAAGTGTATTTCATTCTCTTATACTTAGGTCAGCTTGACCCCAGGCAAGTTGAAAATACATAGAGGAAATAAGTGAGTGGATAATAATTTCCAATAATACAACACAGAATCAAACACTGCGGGACAGAAAGAAAACACACATTCACTTAATATTCAAAAAATAACCATTCGCACACAAATAGCACATATCTAGGAAACAAAATTGCTCCCCATGCTCACAAGCACATATGCTCACATATGTTCCATCCGTAAGGTAACCCAAAGGGATAGTTTTCTCTTAATTATCAGTAAATTGCCTTTTTTTCTTGAGATATGAAATTGCTTGCATTTCCCAAGAAAAAGCCTCCTGCTCACTAACTCATGAGCCTACCACGCCAACCTGATATTGTTGAAATTGTTGATGAGATCCCTGAAAATATACCATCCTCTCTTAGGCTGGAGACATGATATCCTCTCCTTGTACCAACCAGATTCTACGAAGCCCTCATAGTTTTGACGACTGTTTTTCATTCATGATTACAAGCTGTGAGGTCTCAACAGGAGCTTTTTATTTATTTTATCTGTCTGAAGGGCTAATCTCTACATTTTTAGCCAAGCATCCTACCCATTTTTACAAAAGAATAGATAACTATACTGATAAGAGTAGAAATGTCTCTTTTCTGATCTCTGAACTATAACCTGTGTTAACTTCAGCTGAGGCTGTGGCTTGTGTCTGTATATGGCTTCCACTATAGACCTTCTTTGTTCATTCTTAAAACTTAGATATTGCTAATAGTAGATATGGAATCCTGCATAGACTACATACAAGAATCACAATGCGATGTTTTCTGAGTCTTTGAGGCTTGCTTTCCTCTCTAGAGGACAAACACAGAATGCTTTCTCCCTTGCCATCATTTGGACTTCAGAAACCAAACTCTATCTTAAGTTACATGGAAGCCTTATGCGACCAATTATTCCACCTGGGATCACCCAAACTCTTTACAAGGAGGACCCTCCAGATATGCAAAACCATGGATGGAAGGGTCCTCAATTTTGACACTTACAATCCTCTAGGGGAATTTGAGCAAGCATGGGTGAAATCCCTCAAAATTAAAAATGAATCAGGTATTTCAAATTTAACTGCTTGAGTAAACCACAAAGTTATTGAAACCTGGAAACAAGAAATTCTTCCTATTCCACAGATTTTCAACAGCATCCTACCCAAGCATGGAAGTGGCTGCTTCTACTTATGTTCACCTTGACTCAGAACACAAACTTTTTCCCTTGATGCTACACATCCACAAGCAAAACTGGAAGCCTAAACTGCATATGAAGCTAGAAGGCTCCTATCACATTGTATTCATAATGGGCATGTTGTTTGATTGCATAAATATTGTCTGACATGTATTTGGTCCATGACTCACTCTGTAGTTCTTCTAGAGGGGGACATTTACAAATAGAAAAAAGATAGATAGATAGAAAGAAAGAAAGAAACAAACAAACAAAGAAACAAAGAAACAAAGAAACAAAGAAACTAAGAAAGAAAAAGACAGAAAAAAAGAAAGAAAGAAAAAGAAGACAAACTAAGCAAAAATGGAGGGAAGAAGGAACAAATGACAGGAGGAAGAAAAGAAGTCATAAAGAAAAACCAAGGAAAGAAAATATGAAAGGAAGATACATCATAAAAATATAATACTATATAAATACAAGTAAGAAGAAATATTTGAAGATGAATGATGGAAAGTATGGGGTGGGCAAAGAAGGAGGAAAGAAGAAGCAAAGAGTCCAAATGAAGGAGAGTCACATAAATAAGTAGGTAGTCTTTGTGACATTAGTGATGCATATTAATTCATCATATATAAACCTATATGAATTTATAAATACTACAAAACTAATGTATGTANATATTATATGTGAATGTATATTAGTTTATGTAAAAAAATTTAATGAGAACAAGGCCATGAATGACCTAGGAAAGAATATAACTGGTTTTGTAGAAATATATCGGGAGGATTTATAGTGTTATTATTTAATACATAACAAGACGAAATATTAACATTCATTGAAGGGTTATCCTATACCCTTTGGAAGACTATACCTCACTCGGAAAACTTCTGAGGTTCTCCTACTTATTTGTGTAGGGTTGAGTATATCCAGTGATTCACTCATACAGTTTGGCACATCTATTGTTAAAATTTTAGCTTTTGATAAGGTTGTCCTATTTGCAAAATTTTACAAGACTAGAAAGATCATTCAGGAATAAATTGTGGCATTTGATTATCCAGAGAGAAGGCGATTTAACGTAAAAACATAGTCAACTCAAAAATTATACAAAATGAACTTTCTGCCAAAAAGAAAGCAATACCAAAACAAAACAAAATAAACAAACAAACAAAAAAACACAAAAACGTTTGCCCTCTACTCCATGGTTGCAAGACAGAATAACCAGGATTATTGGAGACACCAGGATAAGAAGAATGGGAGGGGTTGGATAGGCCAGAAACACACAGGGACACTCTCTGGGGCTCTGTGTATTTGGAGTCTCTCTTTACTCTGCCAAGAAAATCAGGTAAAGTCCTCCCTTGATATAAAACAGATATAGACTCTGGATTGCTATAATTTTGCTTTTCTGCTAGCCTGGTCAACAAAGGAACTGGGAGACTGTGCTTTCTGTTTCATCTTGCTCAAGAATTTTAGAGTTCTGCATACATCTATAAAGTGCACTGTTCACTGCGATTCATAGACTTTAAATGACATTAGTCTTTAAAGACTAGATGGTTCTTCCTCTTTCAAGAGAATGAAGACTCCATTTAATTCAAACCCAGACAAAGGAATCAAGAAAACTACTGAGTATATCAGTAAAACACTTATGCTGAGGGTAATATTTGACTTTGAAAGTCAATCTGCTTTTACCTATTTTCATTTATTTCGATCAATAGTGAAAAAAAAACACATCCTTACCTACCTACCAGAGAACAGTCCTTTTCTGTAAGCAATTCCAGGCACAGGTAGTTCTCCCAGCTTGAATCTATGAAATGGTGTTGGTTTGAAAGATTTTACAAGAATATCATTTCCATCTAACGCAAACACTCTAAAGAAAATGGCACAAAACCAATGAACATAGAACATCTATGTAAAAATGTGTAAGGAACAACAGTCATAGGTTGCCAACAGTACATTAGCGTCACATAGAAATTCATTGACAGTAAGACAAGAGGTAGTGCCCAAGACTTCTCAGTATGCCACAGCAACACACCGTCATGTAAAGTAGTGCATGACCTCAGCTATTTTCTAGACCTAAGTATTCACTTGACACATAATGAATTCAATTTTCCCAGGTGGTAGTGACACTGTGGATCCAATCTTTCAAAGACCTTCTGATAGAAAATACTGGTCATCTGCTCAGTTATAGAAAGTCACATCATCCTCAGTCTAGCTTTAAAAGTGGCTTAAAACATGGCTGAATACAGATAACAATGGAAAACTCTCACTGTGGTGGATAAAGTTCAGTCCTTAAGTTTCCTAGTCAAGACTTTTCCTTATTTAAGGAGACATTTAGCAACAAATTCTTTGAACTCCTTCTTCACAGACTACATTCAGTGAGATTCAGTAAGCTTGCTTGTGTAATAATTCCAGTTGCTTGGCTAATGTTCAAGGTTTGGCATTANGTTGAATGGGAGACTCACNGCAAATGTATGCTGACATTAATATTTGTACAAAGGCATTTATGTGGAAAGAGTAAAATATCCAATGATAACACTGCATCTAGGCTGCTCCATTCTTCTGAAGCCCATGATATTGGCACNAAGAATTCTATCAGGGTTGCCAGGTCTGACACAATATAATACCCCTCCCAATGATAAACTAACCATGTGGACTCATGACCTCACATTATATACATTTACTTTATCCAAAAGGCATACAAATCTCTCTGGCCTGTAACTCTTCTTACTTCTCCTATCCCACAGTTACTTCTGAAGGCTGCAGCCTAGCACATACATAAGTGAGGGAATCCATTCCTATCCCATTTCAGTAGATTGATGAGCAGTGAGATATATTCTTTACTCTGCAGTTCTCATACTTCCAGAATGAAGACAACATTACTCTTGTGCCACTGGTTTATTCANCCTTTTGTCATGCAAAGGAAGACAACTGTACTTCATTCTCTTATCTTTAGGGCAACTAGATGCCATGGGCAAGGTGAAAATAAATGGAGGAAATAAGTGTGTGAATAATTTTTTCTAATAGTAAACACAGAGTCAAAATGCAGGCCAGAAAGGAAACACACTCGCACTTAATATTCAAACAGTAAACATTCACACACAATTAGCAGATATAGAGGTAACAAAATTGCCCCTCATGCTAACAAGCACATATGTGCACAAACATTCCATCCTTAAATGACCCAAAGAAGTAGTTTCGTCTTAATTCCTAGTAAATTGTATTTTTTTCTGGAGACATGAAATTGTTTTCATATCCCAAGAAGAAGCTTCCTGCTCACTAACTTGAGCCTACCAGGCCAACCTGATTGCTGTTGAAATCCTTGATGAGATCCCTTAAAATTTACTACCCTCTCTCTTTGACTAGAGACATGATATCTTACCTTTTTACCAACCTGTGTCTAGGAAGCCTCCTCTTTTTGACAACTGTTTTTCATTCTCGAGGACAAGCTGTGAGGTCTCACCAGGAGATTTTGGTGTGTTTTAACTGTCTGAAAGGCTAATCTCGACGTTTTAAGCCAAGTGTCTTACCTGTTCTCACAAAAGTATAGATAACTACACTGAGAAGAGTAGAAATGTCTCTTTCCTCATCTCTTAACTATATATCCAGTGGTAACTTCTGCTGAGATTGTGGCTTGTGTCTATATGGTTTCTGCTATAGAACCATATTTGCTCCTTCTTAAAACTTGGATACACTAATAGTACACATGGCATCCTGCATAGATTACATACAAGAATCACAATTTGATGTCTTCTGAATCTTTGAGGCTTGGCTTCCTCTTTAGAGGACAAACACAGAAAGCTATCTCTGTTGCCANCTTTTGGACTTTGTGAAACCAAGCCCTATCTTAAGTTACAAGTAGGCCCTATGCTACCCATTATTCCACCTGTGATCACTCAGGGTCTTCCCAATGAACACCCTTCAGATATGCAAAATAATGGATGAAAGGTTTCCTCAATTTTGACCCTTACAATCCAGTAAGGGATTTTGAGCAAGTAAGGGTAAAATACCACAAAATTAAAAGAGATCAGGTATTTCAAATTCAACTGTGTTAAGTAAACCACAAAATTATTGCATCCTGGACACAAAAATCTCTTCCTCTTCCACAGGTATTAATCACGATCCCACCCAAGCATGGATGTGGCTTCTTCTACTTATTTTCACCTTGACTGAGAACATAAACATTTACCTTTAATGCTACACATCCACTAGCAAAACCAGAAGCCTAATCTGCATATGAAGCTAGAAGGATCCCATCAGATTGTGTTCATAATGGGTATGTTGTTTGAGTGGATGAACATGGTCTGACATGTATTTGGTTCATGACTTAATCTGTAGCTCTCCTAGAGGGGGACATTGACAAACAAAAAAAATAAAGAAAGAAACAAAGGAGAAGGAAAGAAAGCAAAATAAAATGCAGGAATGACAGGAGGAAAGAGAGAAGTCATAAAAAACCACGGGGAAAAAATAAAAAAGATACATCACACAAATATAACTTTTTATAAATAAAAGTAGGAAGAAATAGTCGAAGATGAATGGTGGAAAGTTTGGGGTTAGCAAAGAAGAGGAAAGAAGAAGCAAAGAGTATAAATAAGAAAGTAGTATTTGTTACGGTATGCATTCATATTAATTCATCATATATAAACCAATATGAATTTATAGATATTACAAAACCTAATGTACTTATATATATTATATATGAATGTATATTAGTTTATGTAATAAAATTTAATGACAATAGAGGCCATGAATGGCCTAGGAAAGAATATCACTGGGATTTTTATAACATATGGGGAGGATTCGAAGTGTTATCATTTAATACATAAATGAAAAATTATTAATATTCATTGAAGGGTTGTCCGATTCCACTTGGAAGACTCTATCTCACTATAAAATTATTGGAGTTCTCCATTTTGTGTAGGGTTGAGGATATCTAGTGATTCACTCATACACTTTGAAACATCTATACTTGGAATTTTTAGCTGTTGATAAGGTTGTCATACTTGTAAAATTTTACAAGACTGGGAAGATCATTCAGAAATAAATTGTGGCATTTGATTAACCAGACAGAGGGCGAAGTAACATAAAAACATAGTCA
>LZPO01027984.1:7448-21139 GCA_001675575.1 Neotoma lepida | reverse complement strand
GCTCACCTGAGCTGAAAAATAGAGCCCTAAACAGCTTCCTCTAAATGCCAACCTGTCCTTCCCCTTCAAACCTCAGCTCTCCATTGTAACTGTTACAAATGGTGCCCTCTCTGGACCTTCTGTGCTCTCATAGGACATATCCACACATACACATACACAGAGGAGAGAGAGAGAGAGAGAGAGAGAGAGAGAGAGAGAGAGAGAGAGAGAGAAAGAGAAAGAGAGAGAGAGCAGTTCTAGGACCCCCAGATTGTGCCCTTGGTTAATTTCATAGACTTATCTAAGAATTCTTCCAGCTGAGATGATGCCTAGACACAGAACAGGACAAGGTCTTTTCACCTTTGACCCTCGGGGTTCTCCCTGGGTTTAAGGCAAGGTGAGCTAGGCAGAACACAGGTGTATGCAGCATCACAGAGAGGAGGCTTGTCAGGGGAGGCAGGGGCTGTGAAACCTGGCCTTCATGGAGCCTAAGGGCCTCTCTGGCCTCTTCTTGGGCACTGGTAACCCCTGAGTGATTACCCAAAGCAAATGAATCAGAATTTCTATGACATTCTCACTAAAACTGTTTGGAAAATGAATTACTTGTGCATGTGTATGTATGTATGTGTGTGTTTGTGTGTGTATGTATTTACATGTGTGTGTGTGTGTGTGCATTTGGGTGTGTTGTATGTTTGTACATACAGCATGTTTGTAGATGGTGTGTATATACTGAATTCATAGTTTGTCATAAATGTAGCTAGGAAAGCCTCAAGTAGGCTATCCATAAAATACAAAATAATATTTGTAATATTTGATACTTTATCTTCTTCATAACTTTAAAGGGAATGTATCTAAGATTATAACTGAGTGTGGCTGCTATAAGTTGATAGTTTATTGCCTTTAAGATAAGAAATTATCATTATATTCTGGTTTATGAAATTTTTCTAGTTATTTGTAATTGATACTGTATTCAATGAGATATTTTTATTTGTACACTTTGGTTAAGTGTATTTTTGTCAAGGTGTTCATTCACATTGACATATTCAATTGTTAAACTGTCCTTGCATTCATACTAGCAAGTAGCTCTCTTGTTAATGGTTGTTTTCAAAAACATATCTTGAGTAATTTGTTTTTCTTGTTACAATATTTATATGCCCCTGAAAAATATATTGCTCTGCTCTTATTGACTTTCCTTCATACAAAGATATTTCAAGACCATTAAATGGTTCTTTTAACATTTAGTTATAAATGTACATATATGTTTTAATAAATCTTCATCTCTAAACCTATTGCCTAAAATTATACTCTTTCATTATTTTGAGTAATATCTGTAACTGTTTCCCCTTTACCTCTGTTCTTACCTTCTTATAATCTTCACTCTCTATGTTTTGGCCAGTCTAGACAGATATCAGTCTATCATATTAATCTTTTCAGAGATAAAAGTATTGTTACCATGCACTCATCCTCTGAACTGTAAGCAAGGTTCAAATTAAATGCTTTTTAAAATACTTGGCCTTTGTCAGGGTGTCTCTTCACAGCAATACAAAAGTAACTAAGACATCATCCTTAGCAATTAGGGAAATGCTTTGAAACTCAACTCAGCCCAGTCCCAGTGGCTAAGATCAACAAAACAACTGACAACAGGTGCTGATGGGGTTGGAGAGAAAGAGGAATCCTCATCACTGTTGCTGAGAACGCAAATTTGTACAGCCACTCTGGAAATCAGTATGAAGAATCATCAAAAAAACAAGATGAAATACATCATATGCTCCAGCTGTGCCCCTCCTTGGCATATGCCCAAAGACACATCACCCTACTCCACAGATATTTGTACTGTGCTTTTAAGTTGAATTTACAGTTAGTTTACAGATTATTCATTAATTTTCTTGAGAAGTTTTCATAAAACTATATATTTCTCTCCAAGTACTGATTTAACTACTAGTTTTGGCATTACTTAGGGAGTTCTGTAACAGTTGTGTGCATTTGAGACATTTATTGGCTTTTTAAATAGACTTCAGATTACCTCACCATGATAACTTTAGCACCTATCATACAAAATCCATTTTAATTTCGTGTTTTCTCCTATCAATTCTTCCTTTTAGAAAACATTTTCTCCAATTTCTTTCGTTGTGTCTCCAGACCTTCATGCTCCATTTATTTCTTTTCCATCTTCTCTACTACTGTTGCTTCTTTCTTCTACTCTTCACTTATCCTTGTGAACCATGAAAATTAATGAGTAGAATGCAAGTGAAATGTATGATATAGGGATCAGATCACCCAGAAAGAGAATAAAAACAAGAAAAATATGGCTGTCAAGATTGCTCAGTGGGTAAGGGCACTTTCCAGGAAGCTTGATGATCTATCAGCTTCAATCTCCCAGACCTACCACCTTCCACAGGGCAGAACCACCTTCCACAAACTTTCCACTCAACTCCATGTGCACACCATAGCACACATATACTCCCCATGTGTGTGTGTGTGTGTGTATACAATTTTTAAATGATCCAAGATAGCCAGAGCTGAAAACTAATTTAGTAACTATCAGCTTTAGATAATTTGCATTGGCATGGATTGTTGTATATTGATACAAATGTAAAATTACTCTTGTATTCCTGTTTAAGAAAATTTGTATATTGATACAAATATAAAACTGTATTTGTCATATTGTACATACATTCTTACTTCTGTTTAAAATATTTCCATATATTTGTACAAATGTAAAATTATATTTGTCATTACTATATGTTTGTTCTACCTTTGTTTAGGAAACATTGTATATTGATACAAATTAAGGATATTGTTGTCATACTGCACTATGCATTTCTACCTTTGATTAAGATATTTTTGTGTATTATCACAATTTCAAGTCATTGTCCCTATACTATACATCTGTGTACAGATTGTTTATTTTTATAATGTGAAGCCTTAGTCTTTAAGCTATTTAGGTTGAAAAGAATTACAGGTCAATAGTCACCCATGCTTGTCATACTTATAGTCATGTTAATTAGGCTTTCTAGATATACAGAGATATGTCAGATGGATAGGTAATCTTCAAANGCTTCATAGACCTAGAGAATATGGCATTTAAATATTTTAATAAAAGAATTCTGTTGATGTGAATTCTGCTCCTGGCAGCACCATTCTACTCCCGAGAGGATGCATTGAAGATACTCCCTATATTTGTCTTCTACTTGGCATAAATGGCCTGTTGGGCAAAGAACTGCCCTTGCATCTACTGCTGACAGTAAGCACGCTGTCCAATCAGGACAAGCAGGACAAGGGGAAAAGCAACTGCTGCANCTTGCCAAGTCATGGTAGGAAAGTCTTTGAAATTTTCCTGCTTCTGTAAAAGGTCTGTCAGATATTCTAGGCCTGTGGCCAAAAGCTGATGCCCCAACCTTGCAGAGAAACATTGGGTGATTGTCCAGGCAGATGTCTCTGTCATTCCTTGCAAGTTTCAGAAGTTGCTTGCTTGCACTCCCTACTTACTCAAGTAATATTATTTTCCTTCTCAGGTCTATGATGGGGCTGAAGGCTAGATAATTACAGTTACAATATTCTCTTTTCTTAGCTAAGAGCATATCAGGTACAAGATTTAGATCATTCAGGATAGGTTATGTTATTACCCTTTCTTTCTCCTGGATAATACTTGATAATTGTTTTTATTGTGTATAGTTTTGTGTTAGGTTTAGAACCTTCTTATTTAGACAAAAAGAAAAGGGGAAGTGTTGTGGAAATTCGTTCAACCAGTGGCTTTGGGGGTGCAAACCCTAGGGTGTGGCTATCTGTCTGCCTGTGTGACCTCTTAGGAGTAGTGGGAGTTGAGTGGTGTGCTCTCTTGGGTGGTGAAGACAAGGTCAGATGGTGTGAAGCAGTGTGTGATCAGTCTCCAGCTTTCCAAGGACTCTGCAACTGGATTTAATATATCCTGTATTCATGAGTGTATTTCTCCATTTCTTATCCTAATAAATCCGTGATACACCTTAAANAGACTCTCGTGGATTTCGCATACACAGAGCTACATAGTAGCTATCCTGAAAAAAGCAACACAAATATTTTAATGAGAAAAATATTATCAGCAAGAAAAGAATAATGGCATATTGAGGGTTAAGATATTGATGGGAGAATGGCTAAAATGATAGGAGGAAAATCAGGAAAAGCATTGTAGTAGAAATGAACAAGTTCAGCTTTTGCAAGACAAAGAAATTTATCAAGTCTGACATTGCAAGGAAGACAAGGAAATTGCTGCTAATAGTGGCTGGTAGTAGAGATAAAAGATAAAGATTTATTAGAAGTTTGTCCTGTGTTATCTAGTGCTAAAAGAGCTTTCCCTGCATTTTCTTGTTTGGTTGTCACTCAACATTTTTGAAGCTAGTAGTATTATTCTTCTCATATTAACACTAAACACTGTTTTTTGGTTTGGGAAAAGAAATATAAATTCACTCTTTTCCTCAGCCAGAATAAAAACTTTTCCACAAAGATAATTAAAAAGAATAAATAGAAAAGTCAAAATGGATATAATTGAGTGCATGTAGATAACAGGGAAGGTCCTAACAAAGTTTGTGAAACAATATCCAGAATTATGGCACTTCATTTTTAGTGATCCTACATTATTTAAGAAGAGAGAGAACTTAAAACTATTACAAATCTAGCTAGAAATGCAGGTAAGGAATAAAAGCATAAATTACAGGAGAAGCAAGTAAATCTTTGTATTAGAATCTTGAAAAGGACTCAGATGAGCGTCATAGCCCATTCTGTGTTGCTGTCAAAGAATACTGCACAGTGGGTACTTTATAAAAAAAATTATTTCTCACCATTCTGGAGACTGACAAGTTGAATATCTGTGTGGCAGCATCTTTTGAATGTGTCATACTATGTTGGAAGGCAGGAAGGCAAGGAAGAACAAAAGATCAAGAAAACAAGAGGGGACAAAACTCTGATAACTAATGCACTTATGATGGCATTGTATTCCTGAACTAATCACTTCCTAATAGGCCCTGTGTCCCAACACTACACATTGTGTGTTGACTTTTGTACCTCAAGCTATATCAATGAGACCCTACAATAGAGAAAATATCTACATGCANGAAGAGTTAAAAATGACTAGCATTNATACAAGGACATTCATCGAGAAAGTGTTGATGAATCTGTTCTATTTGATGGTCTAGTCGGTCTAGGCAAAATAAAAGTGAGATTATATGCTGAGTAGGAGGAAGTATGTGGTCTAGTAGGGCTGACAGAAGAATTATGTTACCTAAGGATTTCAAAAAACTGCTAATCCCATATTAAAGGACGTTAAAAAATCTGAAGACTGGTTATTTATAAAGAGTACGTTTACCACTGTGCATTAGAATTTCCTTATTTGGCTCTATTTTATAATTCAGTTAGCATTTATTTTCTGTGTAAAATAAAGATGACACAGATTATGTAGCTGTAAGAAATAACTCAGGAAAGAAAAGAGCTGTTAAAATATTTAGTCATGTTGATGACCGTGATGTTTCTAGGTTTGCTCCAATGTAAACTGACAGGTAACCTTGCCCACATCATATAACCTCCCAGCTACAACTGTCATTAGTGATTTTCATGTAATACTGTAAATTGTTATAAAAATAAGGACTCACATGAGAGACTGATGACAGGATTATGTGTACATAAAATGTATTACAATTATGGGGATTAATAATAAATTGCTTCTTGGAAGTTTCTTACTGCAATATGTTAGAGTATTAAAGGACTTCAATATAAGTGAGGATTCTGATTCTTTTACATTATGGCTCATGCATAATTGTGTCCAAACTGGGGACAGTCAATGGTGAAAGTGAATACTAAGCAGGTATATGCTTAGACAACAACATCGTCATACATACACATTTATTATTTCATTGTTTAGATGTTTTCAGTATATTTAATAAAACTCAAAGCCTTCTTGGGAAGTTCAAACTAATTGTAATCATATATAGAAGTTTATGAAAGTATGAGAGCAATATACAGCAAATATAAAGAGTGTATCCAGGACACTCTGAGGAGAATTTTATTATACTTCCTCCCTCAGTTCAAGTTGAAACAGTGCATCTAAAGCTATTTATATGCTCTTTAATCTGTACATATCTCACCCTCCTTCTCAGATCTCTTTTGCCTCAAAACATATATCCAGCACTTTCATACATTTATTATATTCTTTGTATGTAAAACTGACTGTTTGGGGTCTGGCTCATGTGAGTCATTTTATATTTCTCAGCTTCGAGTAGCTCATGTGAGAATCTAATTTGTCTCTGAGCTTTCCTAGGAGTTCAACTGATGCTAGATTTTATGTTCTTTTTGTGCGCAAGAATGAGGGAAAAATACAACTAGTGATCTTGAAGTTTAATTCAAGCATAAAGCATATTTTTCTCATTTTGTTTTTTCTTTCATGAATGCACATGTGCGTATACATGCATGCAAATACACTATTCATTAGATAGAGAGACAACAGCAAGAATATAAAAGAAGGCAGCAGAAAATGATGCAGGGGTGATGATGTTATATAAAAGTAGAGGAAGGGAGTGAGGGAAGGAAGAAGGGGTAAGAAAAGAAGAAGGAGGAAGTCAGAAAGTGAGGCAAATGAGACAGAGACCAGTGCAGGCCAGTGAGCACCCAGCATTGTCATGCGTATTCATCATTGCTACTCATGACAAATGGGCTGTGAAAGAAAAAAAAGCAGATACTGTTTAAAGTCACTTCTATTTTACATTTTCAACCGATAAGAAGTTATATAATATGTAATCAATCAATCAATAATTTGTAAGATTATTAAACTCTTACACTAGAAGGAACAAAGCTACTAGTCCTCAGATATGTTCACAGTGGCAAGTCTCAGAACTAAATTGTGATGAAAGCTTATTTCTACACACTGAGATCCCTGAAGTAGAGTCCAGAAGACAATTCTCATCAAGGTGCTTCCAGGATTACAGATATGCTGGAATAATTTGAACCACAGATTAACCCAAAACCTTTTCCAGGATTTGCTAAAGATGCCTTCACTCCTAGACAGCAAGAGGTAATTTTAAGAACACAATTGTGATGCCCACATTCCCAAGAGTGGGTGGTTTTTGGTCGTTTAAGTTATGGATATTGTCATTGTTTACGATGGTTGGTTACAAGTTGTTAATTGTTAATGGTCAAAAAATGCTATACAAAGATTAGATTCAGGGTTCTTGTTAAAAAAAGAAAAAGAAAAAAGAGGATATAGAAAAGGGTAGATCAATGAATCTACTCTGAAAGAAAAAAAGATTTAGAAATGATGAATAAAGGGTAGATCATTAAATCTACTCTAATAAAAGAGAGAGAGAATATGGATATGATAAGATAAAAAGGTAGATTATTGAATATACTTTTATGAAGGAACTATTTGTTTTAAATATTTTATATTGGATAATTTTGTACTGGACTCACCAAAATAGGATAAATAATGATTTTTTTTGTCTGAATTTATCAAATGTTAATGCACTGGACATTGTTAATATACATTTTATATATAAAATTCCCAGTTGGGATAGTTATCATTTAAATCCATACATGCAAATTAAGGTTATTATTATTAGTGTACTAATTGACACCAGCAGCAGNAGGATGTGAGACTTCCTATTTGTCAGGGTTGGCAAGAGTAGAAGTATTGTCAACCCTTGACATTTTTAGCCATCTAAGAAGTGAAAAGCCAGCTAGGCTTACACATGTAGTATGGCTGCCTGTTAGTTTGGAGACAGGNCACTGAGAGGTCAGAGGGTACACTGGGTCATCCACATAGCTATGCGAGCCTGGTACTTCATTTATGGATAAAAGTGAATAAATAAATAACCATGAGGAAGCTGGTATTGACAGCTGGAGATTGAGGTTACATAGAGGGAGAAACTGGAGTTTTCAAAATTGGAAACATGAAAATGAATTTATATGAATCAAATTTACATTGATTTATTTCCACCCAGACCAAATTTAATTAATAAGGCCCCATAAATGTGGAACACCACAATTTCAGTTACTCCTTTACAATGTGTTTGCCTGTAGCTACATCTGGAGGATAAAAAAGCCATTAAAAAAATCTTTAAACCTTACTGAAGTGCCATCAACTTCCATGAGAGTAAGAAGCCGGGCCATGAGTCACATTGTGAAGTGCTTGCTTCACAACATGAAGACTTGGGACAGCACCCACTTAAAAGCAGGCTGCATGACCTTTAGTCCCAGTGCTGAAGAGCAGAGACAGGAGAGTTCCTGTGGGAGCCCATTTTCAGCTTCCTTGTGGCTTTATCCAGCAGCTCTGCATAGAGAGGATGATTTGGATCACGGGCCTGAGTGCAGGTGTCTGAGATGGTGTGCACGTGGCTTTGCTGGGGGGGGAGGTCTTTTGCTCTATCCCTTAGCTTTTCTATAAATAGCCTGGGGCAGAGACAGTCGGGGCTGGTGAAATAGGTTCCGGGCCCTCTCAAGGCTATCCTTTATTTTCTATCTTTTCTTCACAATCTAAAATCCTTCTATCTAATATTTCCTGCTACTCACACCCAAGAAAACTCTGGGGAACTGTGGGGTTGGTGGGTAGCCACCCCACAGAATGGCGCCATGAACAGGGACTGAAGAATAATAGTATAAGAACATAGAACAGGGACTGAAGGATAATAGTACAGGGACAAAGTCAAAAGATAAAGGAAAATATTTAGTTTATACAGAGTTTTTGGCGAAGGTGTGAGCTAGGCCCTGCCAGTGGAATAAGGAAAGGGACATGTCCGGTGTTGAAATGGAACCTATTTATTAAATAGGGCAGGGGGTTTTATCCTTGAGAGAAAAGAAAATGGACTGGAAGGATGTCCGAGGCTGCAGCGCAAAAATCTCCTCTATAAAGATTTATATCTTCTATCCCTCTCTCAATTTCTATCTGTGAAAAATAAGTATAAGGTATAGTGTAGTAACGTAGGAAAACTTAGAAGTGTAAGGTTGTGTAGAAAAAAAAATTTAAGTTAGGCAACTAGACAGAAAAACTCTTCAATTTTTCTAACTTTGTGGGCTATGAATGCAAACTGGGAAAGAAAAACTCTTCAATTTTTCTAACTTTGGGGGCTATGAATGCAAACTGGGGGAAAAATCGATCTTTGAGCTTTATGGGCAGAAAGCTCTTCTCTGAGCTTATTGGGTAGAAAAAGAATTCCTATGGAAGCTTTTGGTCTGGGGGAAGCTAAAATGCTAATCCCAAGCCNCAGGAGAAAGTAATTTCTCCCTGAGGCAAAAATACGGGCGTAAAAAACCAAAAAATTCAGAAGTTTTGGAAAAAGTTGGTCTTTCTCTCTTTTGGGAATTAGCTTGGTAATTTCTCTCTTGGAAAAGAAAACTTCATAAAATCTCTCTGAAAAGCTTGATTTTTCTCTCTCAAATTAAAAAGCTCTCAACTTAATCTCTCTAAAAAGCTTTTCAGAACTCTGAGTTTCTCTTTTGGTAGAGTGCAAAAGTTAGAATCACCTGAAGATACTAGTATGGGGAAATCACCTGTGATTAGCTCTAAGGGAAAACAAACTTCTTAGGACAGCAAAAACCTCTCTAAGTTCTGTCTGTCTTTAAGCTAGAAAAATCCTCCCTGCAATGAGGGAGGCATTTACAACAGAGTTTCTAAAAATCTCTAAGCTTTGTCTGGTCAAGCTAGTAAACAGCCAGAGTTCCCTGCAGTTAGTGCCTAGCAAAAAGCCTAAACAAGGGACAGCTTCTCCAAAGTAAAGCTGCAACAGAGGCCATAGGGGACCTGGGGAAGGGCTGCTAGTCCGGGAAAAGCAAAAAAGCCTGAACCTTGCAGCTGAAGCTGAGTTGAGGCATCAAGGGTTTTGTTTCTGAGCAATTATCAGAATGCGAAGCTGCTTCTAATTGCTCTAACGCAAAGATTCCCTGAAGAAATTAGCTGAAACTATTAAGCATTGTTTCCTTGCTTCTAACCAACAATTGAGAAGCGACTAGCCAGAATTCTCCTACAGCTAAAACTTAGNCATAGTCTTGGGAAAGTGCAGGCACAGAGCTGCAAAGAGCTAAGGCAGATCCTTCCCTGACAGGAAGGGCTGCTGGGGAAAGCAATAAAGCCAGCTTAACTGTGTTTTGCAGCTGTGCTGCCGAGTCAGGAAAGCTGTCTGGGGAAAGAGCCCAGCCAGGGCAGAACAGAGAACTTTCCAGGAGTAAAGTTCTTTTCTATCAGAGAAAACATCTTTCTGAGAAAAGCTTTATTTCAACTGACTCCAATGAGATGAGGCAGTAAAGCCCTGAGGCGATTTGCCTCTGGAATAAACTCTGTCTGTGAGAGTCTGGACAGATGAACACAACAACAAAAGCAACCTGCTGGGGGACTGGGTCAGGTGGAAGGCCTGATGAGGCAAAACCACAAACCTTCACAGACCCTGAAAACAAAAACGGACAAAAAACCCCTACCTTCAGTAGCAGGAAAAGTTGCCACTGTTGGCATTGGAACTCTTTCTGGGGGAAGGAATGAACTGAGACCAAACCAGGAACTGTCTGGGAGAGAGACTCTCTGAAAGAGCAGTGGGAAACTTCTGTTGTAAATGCTTTTGTTTCTCACTGTCTGGCTAAGAAAAATGCACAATGCCCTGAGAAGTTGCTTTCAGGAATGCCCACCTCAATGCCGACTAACGAGGCAGGTGTGGTTTTGATTCAGGGCTGGTGTGTTCGATGAAGGAGAAACACCTGTTAAAGCCAGCTCAGAGAACAGAAATCTCCTGATGGTCCAGTAGTTGAAAACTCAAAACTCGGTTCAAATCTCCCATTGTAAAAGTTGACTCCTAGACTCAAAAAGAACTACGGGAAATGGAGTCTCTCAGCTAGCTCATGGCAACGGGCTGATAAAGAGAAATGCATTCTGGGGATGGTAGTTCTTTCGGTAAAGATGGAGCTAAATGTCCAAAACTGCTTTTTCAGCTCAAAAACATTCATAGTAAACTTAAAATACAGCTTTAAAGAGATTAAGAAGGAGGAAAATCTAAGTGTGTTGAATGTCAGTTCCAATGAAAAACTGAAAAGGTACAAAGCTTGGCGCTTCACCGCTTTTTGCTGCTTTGAGAAAGCAAGAGTTTTGCTAAGAACTTTACGGTAGTTCAATGGGAATTTCACCCTCATCTTGAGGTGAAGCTTTTTGTAAAACAAACTGAAAGTTCTGCTACAACAGAAATGTCTGAACTTTGGCACAAGGAAGCTGAAAATGGGCTCCCACAAGTTCCTGGAGGCTGCTGGCCAGCCAGTCTAGCCAGCCATGGCATTCTGGTTTGGTGAGAGAGCCTATCTTGGAAACTAAGGTGGAGAACAGTGAAGAACATCCCAGTGTGAGCCTGGGACTTCCGCACACACAGGCATGAACATCTCCCACCCACTGCTTCCCCCAACACACACACTTTTCACAAGGGTCAGATAAGCCAACAGTTTCTTCTTCTAGACAGTCACATTTGAACATGAATTCAGTCACCCTTATGTGCCTTTCCCTAGGAACAGGACAACAAAAGTCTACTCACTCCAGACAGGGTACCAAAAGAAACCAAAGAAATGTTTCTACCCAAGTCTAACTTGGGTATGTAGTGAGCTTATTAGAGTCTTACCAGGGATTAATTATAGGATAACAGGTGACTCAAAGTCAACTCTATCACCAAAAAGTGCACCCTAGCATTGGTGATGACTTCTGAAAGTTGCATCCCAGGAACTCTCTGCAGGCCTTTCAATTCAGAGGAAATAGCTACCCAGGAGTCATTTACAATGAGATTAGGCACAAGGGGTGGGGGAGACTGGGTGGAGTGGGGGGAGGGAAGGCTGTGGTTGGGATGTATTGCATGAGAGAAAAATGAATAAAAATATAAAAGGAAACAAAAAAATAAGAAAATTGAGGGGGAAAAGTCATTTATAAAAAACTAGCATGTGAGTCTCTTAAATAATGCAAACACATTATGTCCTACAGATCAAATCAGTTCAGGTACAAGTTCATGCAAATAGCCTCAGCAGTTTTCCCAGGGAACTCTTCAAGAGGCAGGACAGGACCATCTGGGTGCATTCTGGCCTTCGGCAGCATTAACTATTGCCTCAGGATGGACAGCAGCTTGAGCTGTGGGTAAAGCCCAAGGCTGAGGGTTAGTGGGAGCAGGGATGAGTGAGAAGTAGAGCAGTGTTAGGTCTGTGCAGTGGACCTGAGAAGAAGAGCAAGGCTCCCATGTTTGCATGGTAACAAAGTCTGGTCTGCTGCCCTAGGTCACACAGGCATCCTTGAGATCCCAGACTGTCATTGCCCTGAATGGCTCACTGTTGTAGCAGCGTCAGCCCAACCTCCTTGGTGGCTTTCCAACAGCATTGCTTGCTTTTCCTTTCCCCTTCAGCAGGGCATCACTCCCCACCTAGGGCACCCAGGGGCTCTTCAGGCTTCAGGAGCCACAGCAGATGTGAGAGCAGGATCTAAGCTGGATGAGGAAACAATAAAGCCCAGGGCCAATAGATGCTCATAACATGGGCCAAGCAGCTGGGGGAGCTCTCACTGGAAAATTGTGAGCATAAAATTCTGCTCCTGAATGCTGATCCTACATGTATATATTAGGCAAATAGTTAGTGTATTAGATTATAAGTTGTATGTCCAACAATGTGGAATGAAGCCACTAAATTATGGCATTTCCTTTTTGTGGGATGCCATGTTATCTTCTAAAAAGTTAAAGCAAACTGAATTATTTGTGCTCATTTGATTATATATTATATATATTATATATATATATATTACACATTTTTCTTTAAAATAGTGTATAGGAAAATAATCTGGAACAAGGTAGGTATGAGCGTTATAGTCCAGGGAAGAATGTTACAGACCACTACACATGTAAAGCCACATGGGAGTCCTTTAGTAGCTGACAATGGAGAGCAGGCTCTTACCATAAAGAACTCTTGACAACGAAGCTCAGGGCTACAGAGTTTATAAAGGCAAAAACCACAATGATATCATTGTCAGGTATAGGTTAGGGGAACCTTGTTATATTAGTTTTGGTTATGCATTCAATAGGTATTTTGATTATATATCCAGGCTATGCTGAAGGTCATGGAAAGTCCCTAATGTGTGATCAAGTTTGATGTGACTGTTCAGGTAATTAGGGACTGAAAATTACCTGAGCAGACACAAAATGTAGTCAGGGCAGGATGTTGTTATCTTGGTCACTTCATAAGAACATGGCCAGTGGTTACTGCATAGGAAACATCTATAAATTATGTATAATTTTCTTGCTTTTCTATTCTTTTTTACATTTTATATGCTGAACATGTGTTATTTTTGTAATGAGAAAAACAAAACATCAGATAAAGATTATAATCCCAAGAAATGAAAATTTAGGTGCCCCCTGTTTTTAATTTTAGATACAGTCCTAACTTAACTGTGACTTTTAGACCCTACAGTCTTGCTTGTTTCCTTCTCTGTCATGGTAAACTCGGCCTGACCATGCTTAGCTTCCAAGATCACATGAGACTGATAATATTTAAGGTGGTATATGGCTGCTAGTTTTATTTTCTTTTATCTTGACATTCTTTTGTCTTCCTAGATGCTCTGGTCTGGAATCTTAGCATTTATTTCTCCCCTTTTTTTTCTGTATTGATGCTGGCTTATCAGACAGTAATTAATGTGGTATACCAATGCAAGACACTAATGATAAGAGAAGCTACAGATTGACTAGTGGAAATGTGTGGCA
>LZPO01027983.1:44291-58953 GCA_001675575.1 Neotoma lepida | reverse complement strand
TGTATTTTACACCTGCCCTGATTGGTAGTTTGTAGACAGAATACTGAGTAACACTGGTCAATTGGAAGTACTTTGCTGTTAATTTAGTATCAATATTTTAGGTCCCTATGAAAACCGCACCGTCTATGAGACTTTGGACATTGGCTGGCAGTTGCTTCGAATCTTCCCCAAAGAAATGCTGAAGAGAATCCCTCAGAGCACCCTGAGCGAATTTTACCCTCGAGACTCTGCAAAACACTAGCTGCTGCTGCTTGTGTGGCGTGACCCTCTTGTGAAGTACTGGTTCTGTTTCCTGATTCCTTTTGCACTCCTCCATCCCCACCTGTGTGCGGGAGTTTACCTGTTACCCTGTAATTAAAAACAGCAGCTAGGTAACTATTGTGCCAGTGTTGCAATGTTTAAACTGCTAACAGATTGAAAGATCCCTGCTCAGAAAACCTCACCTTCAGTGCTGTCTTTAAAGTATCTGAGGGGTGGAGTGAAGTTTGTTTTCTGATTGTATGTATTTGTACATAGTGGAGAGCTAGTTGCTAATAATGTCTTGTTTGGGTCTCCCAAACCCTACCTCTCAACTCCCTTAAGAGTATCACTGTTTTGAAGTTAAAATGCTTCAGTCTCAAATTAGGGGCAAGGTGGAGACATGAAGAATTCTTCTTTCAGAAAAACCATGAGGCTCTTGGCTGAATCTTCCCTCAGGAGTGCTGGTGTGCCTGTGGGTCTGTCCTCTGCTCTATGCAGATGGGTTTTACTGTCTGCTTGTGCTTTTTTATGAAATGAGTTTCTTTCTGCCAGTGCTGTGAGTTGGGAGTTCCTGTGTGGCATCTTTCTCTTTAAGGCTCACCCAGAATCATGCAACATTGCACAGTTGTGATGTGTCTTGTGCTGCTGATTCCCACTGGGCTACAGTCACAGGAGAATTGAGACTTGGAAAANGCTGGGGTACNGTTAAGAAAAACCCTACATCCCATCCTCATCCTGATGTGTTTATGGTGGTTTAGGTTTTTCCATTGCCTCCTAGATGCTGAGGCAGGGCATGACGATGGTGATGACTTGCCCTTGGGTCTGTTGGTTTTAAACTCTTCAATCCCCAGGCTTTCTGACCCAGCTCTGCCTTTTTCAGGTGATCTTGTGGCACATANAGTAGTGTTTCTTTCATTCCTGCTCCTTCCTGGCCTGAGCCCTTAGCTATAATTCTGTTCTCCTCTGCCATGTCTGCTGTTGGGTCTCTGTGCTGTGTTCTCAGGTGCAACGGTAACTTCCCCACTCTGTGCATTCCATCTTCCAGTTGTTTTTCTTTGAGGGGATGGGGGTCGTCAGCATGATTATATTTAATGTAGAAAATGTGACATCTCGTTATAAATGNAAATAAATGTTAAATTAAATGGAAGTTTCCTGAAATGACTCTGTCTTCTCATCAGAAGAGGAACATCAGCAAGCAAGTGGGTTACTTGAGTCCTCATGGTTGTGATCTTCATAATGAGTGTGGCATGTGTTGCTGTGTAAAAAATGTGAGTATACTTCATATTCCTGAGGGCTTGAATTCAGAAGGCATCTGTGTGTACAGCTGTAGAATCTTGTCCATGGCAGCACTCAGGCTACATACACTTATTAACAAACCTTTATCAAGACAGAGTGACTCAGGGCTGGAGAGATTGTTCAGTAGTCAAGAGCACTTGGCTGCTCTTCCAGAGGTCCTGAGTTCAATTCCCAGCAACCACGTGGTGGCTTACAACCATTTGATTCCCTCTTCTGGTGTGTATGAAGACAGAACACTCATTTACATAAAATACATGAATAAATAAATCTTTTTGAAAAAGACAGATTGACTCTTCTGCAGCAGTTAGGTCTGGCTGGTTAAGCACTCTTGCTAGTTTGTTACTTTTTTTTTTTTTGAAAACATTTTCTAAGGAAGCCTATTAAAAGACAGATTTAAATGACAGGTATCTTCAAACAGCTGATTGCTGCTCAGTGGAGATTTCATGTAAGTGAAAGACCATTTGTAGATTAATGTCATCAGTACCTCACCAAGGTGCTGCTTTCCTGTGCAAGTTGGTTGTATGAAGTGTCAGATCTACAGAGCAGTCTGCTTTTGAAATCTTACGAGGCTGGATTGAGGGATGTGGGCTCAGTTCAGTAAAATTGGGTTCTCCATAAGACATCAAGAACAGTCTAGTAGGTGGGTCTGGTGGATCAAGCCTGAAGTCCTGACAGGCAGGAGAACCAGGTATCCAAGGTCATCCTCAAATACATGAGTTCAAGATTAATGTACTGGGCTATATTGTCTCAAAGAAATGGGAAAAGAACTAAGGCACCTCTTGAGGGAAATTTTATGTGTGTGTGTGTATGTAAGAACATAAGTATGAGGAAACAATTTTGTTTGCTGGCATTTTAAAACCAAAAGTGGCATTCCATAGCCAAAGTGACTTTATACCAAACCATTTTTCCAGTTCAGGGTTGAACATCTGCCTCATGCTCAGGGAGCCAGTGATGCCCCTTTCATGGCAGCGAGTACCTTCGTGACTCATGTTTGGGAACAATGAGAAATTTCTTCCAGTCAGCCACTCACCACAGTTCTGGATCCTCACCAGCACCTGTTTGCACACTCAGGCGCTACCAGGAATTGTCGAGGCCTCCCGATCAGTCAGCCATACTTCCTGTTTCAGTAAAGTAAACATGTGACCAGCTACCGCTAAGGCCCAGGTAATCAGGGCGGGCTGGCTGGTCTGTAGGAGTCTGAGAGTTGCCAGTCTGGGTTGGAACATGCATGACTCTGGGCTCAGTGAGTCACAATAAGTAACATACATGTTATATAACATACTTATTCTCCAAAAGGATTTCATCTCTAGACGACCAGAGCATTTTATAAATTGAGAAAATCTGTTGGGTTTCAAGTAGCAATGGCCTTGTTCCATATCAACAAATTCTTTTTTTTCTTTGACGCTCATTGTCACACCTGGAATGGCAGGACAAGTGCTGGAGGCTAGCCCTTTAAACTTAATTCAGTGTCCTTCCCATAGTTCTGTGTCTCCCTCCAGCATGCCCTCCTTAAGTACCTGTGAGTTCCCAGCACTCTAGAGCCTAGGATTTTTATTTCTGTCTGAAGTCCCAGAACTTCAATAGGAGACATAAAGGTGGTGTGAGTATGCAGCAAAGTCTCTGGTAGTCTAGAGTCCCCAGCATAGATGTCCACATCAGAATTCTGCTTGTGAAGTGAAGTAAAGGGATTTGGGGTGTAGAGACAAGAACCCCAAAATGCATATCCCTGCCTGGGGCTATATTCACTTCTCACGCCACACACTGAGTTATAGAGAGGCTGGGCACAACACTTAAGTATCCACAGCTGGGCAGTCAGCTCACCAAACCAGATGCTACCTGCTGTGGAGCTCTGTGTTGGCCCAACACTAAAGAATATGCTGTAGTTAATTTAAAAAAAATTTTTTTTTTAAGTTTTATAAGCCAAGCAGGATGGGCAGATGATTCTATGGGTAGGTCTTATGTGTAGGCTTGCGCATAGGCCTGAAGACCTGAGTTCAAGCCCCAGAACCACAAAGTGGCAGAAGAGACCAACTCCTAAGAGTTTTCCTCTGACCACATGTGTTCTGTGACACACTCCTGCCTGCAAACAGTCATTTCATGGGTAAAGGAGGCTTTTACCTCTTCCATCACTGGGCAGTTTGAACCTAGGTCTTTCCTTGCATAGGGATCTTGGTCCATTTTTCTATTTGTACATCTATTTGTGCATTCTTTGGAAGGCAAGTGAGGTGCAGAGGCTCAGCCCCTGAGAATCCAAGCTTTGCCCATGTGGGCAGTCAGAAAGCATACAAGTGCTGAACATGGCCTTGGGACCAAGCCAGTGAGGCCCGGACTCTGATCCAAGTTGAAATGACTGGAAACCTCACTGTGCTTTGAGCTAAGACATTCTGTTCCCTGGTTCTATTGAGCTTTTCCCAGGACCTACTCCTCAGCACCACTCAGGCATAGCCCTAGCACTAGACTAATTTCATTAATGGTTTACCCATCAGATAGGCATTGTGCAAACAGAACTTGAAAAGTGCAGGTAAGCACAAAGAATTCTACCTGTAACTCAGAGGAAACTGCATTTTATCATATAGAATAGTTTAACAGCCATGGCTCTGCCCTCCGTCATGTTGAACAGCATTCATTTTGCAATTCCATCCTCCTGTAGACCATGTATGTGAGATGATAGGAGTCATATCCAAGAAGAGAGAAATTTCCCAGTGTGGTGGCACATGCCTTTAATCTCAGCACTGAGAGGCAGATGGAGGCAGATCTGTGGTTTCAGGCCAGCCTGGTCTACATAGATACTTCTAGGAGAGTCAAAATGCATACATACACTTAAGAGATCAGTGTCCTGTGTAGTTCATACAGTGGCATAATTAGGTAACAGCTCATCTAACCAAAATGGACATTATATAACAGTTTTTGTGGCTAAGCATGCAGGTCAGTGCTAGAGAACTTGCCTAGTTAGTGTACATGAGACCTTGGGTTCAACCCCAAAGCACCAGCAACGGAAAGTTTCTTTTGGTTTTAATTTCATAAACAATTGCAAGCTGAGCATAGTTCTGAACACCTGTTTTCTTAGCACCCAGGAGGATCTAGCAGGAATATCATAAATTTTAGGTCAGCCTGGGGTACATAGCAAAGCCCCACAGAAGAGAAAAGGGAGTCGAAAACAGGAAATAATTCCCTAGCAGTGTTACTGTGGTGCTAGCTATTGATGTAGCTTTAACTACCACTGAGCCACTCCTCCAGGACCCTAGAATAACTTTAGAAATGGGTCACTGCTCTGTATTTCCTTTTGGTTCATTCCAGCTTAGGAAGTTAAGCAAACACTATTCTTCAATGTGTTCTCTGCACTTAGAGCCCTTGTCCCGTCATAGGCACTTGACTGAAGTGACAGAATCCCATAGGAGGAGGGGATATGAGAGAGGCAAGTCTAGACCCAAAGGGACTAGGTATGAGGTGCAGTTCCCACTGTGAAGTTGAAGAGGAAGCTAACATAGGAAGACTTGCCAGCAGTTTCCCTTCAGGTCCCTTCATGAAAACAAGGGATTCAGGCTAGCCAGAATTCAGTCTTAACTGGCCAATGTCTGAGTTCAGTTAGAAGCAGCTCGTTCTTCAGCTTTGACTACTGAAGGAGGTTGGACCCAGGATAGCATCTAGAGGACAGGCTTGCAGCCCTGGGTTTTTAACTCCAAGCTGTAACTCCATACTGTACAATNTACCTGTTTAAACGCCATGCAGTGGTCTTAAGCATAGTCTTAGACTCTGATAGCTATATTCTCCATACAATGTTGTACCCCTAGAAGTCATTCCCTATTTCCCCCCAACATTGCCTGTCCAAAGCAACTGCCACTGATCATCCTGTGTGGATTGCCTAGTCTATCTCTTTTGGAATCATAGTATGTTGCTCTTTGTGTCTGCCTTATTTCACTAAGTTTCTTAAACATGTTACACTTCATTTATTTTTATTTCTGAATGCCTTATTTCACTAAGTTTTTTAAACATGTTACACTTCATTTATTTTTATTTCTGAATAATACCCATTACATAGATATATTACATTGCATATATCCAGTCATTGACTGGTGGGCATTTGGGTTATGTACACTTTGGGATCACCATGAATAAGTTTTGCATTGGTGTGCTTTTTGTGTGGGTGTTTGTACATACATATGCTTTGTGCATATATTATATCTAATGTAAAGAACAGAATCTACCTTCTCCCTTAAGGGTTAATCCAATGTGGCAGGCCAGGAACCTGACTAGGAACCACCCTAGGAAGACAGGTTCCCCTGAATATACTATTTTTCTTTCCCAGAATTCCCACCCCAGTACAGCCCCTAAGAGCCACAAGAGAGAAGTTCATCAGGATCTGCCCACTTTCCTAAAGAAGAGCCATCCTTTTCTTACTTGTGCTTTTCCCTTCTAGATGCTGCTGGCCAGAGCCTAAGCATGCTCTTACGCTCTAACTGATGTCCTGGGCTTCCTTACTCTTTCTAAAGCTCTCCTCCTGCCCTGCGACCAGTGGCTGGCCTCCAAGTTATTTCTCCATTCTCCATGTCCANGCAGCTGCCTGCCTGTTTGCCCTGGGGTTTTCCTCAGACTTTTGAGTCCATTCCCTGTCTTCAAGCTTTCATTTGTGTCTATTCTTAAATTCTTTTATTAATGAGACTCAGAGCCCCAGGAGCTGACACATTTCCCAGGTGTCATGTGATGGTTCTGCTGGGACTCCCCAGTATTGCTGAGTCACAATGGAACTTTATATTTAATATTTTGAAGAACTACCAAACCACTTCCTAAAGGTCTTGCTGGTGGTATGTGGGACTGGTTGGCTGTTGTTTTAATGCCAAAGAATCTGGTTTGTTTGGGAAACAAGTAACTTCTAGAACTCTTTCTGTTTTTTTTTAAAGATATACTTAATGTCATTTAAAACAAACAAACAAAAAAAGCCAAACCAGACCTTTATGACACTCCCAAGTGCAGTTAAAACTGAAGATACTAAATTTTGCATTCTGGCCTTTTACTTAATTGCACAGGAAACTGAAGTTCATAAGCATTCTAATAGTTTAATGATTACATTAAACTTATTATTCTATACTGTAAATATACCATATTTTCTCTCATGTTAAACATTTTTTTGAATTTTCATTTATTCTATAATAAACTTGTTCACTGATAAATATTTTTATTTTTATATTCTGAAATATTTCCTTAATAGTTTTGAAAGTATAGTACAAAGAATATGAACACCAGGAAAACTTATTTGTGTCTGTGGATTTCTTTTTTAAAATATATGGCAGTTTGGAACTGGAAAGATGGCTCAGTGGATAAGAACTCAGTGGAAAGGGCCCATGTTCAATTTCTAGCACCCACATGATGACTCACAACATCTGTAATTTGAGTTCTAGCAGATCAAATGCCCCCTTCTGACCTCCTTGGGCACTGAGCATGCATGTGGTCACAGATATGCATGTATGGAAAAAAACTCACTCATACACAAAATAATTTTAAAAGTTCTTTGAAAATGCATGACAATTTATAATTCTATCCTNGGGGTTCATTTCCTTTCAAAATTACTGCTTTCCTTCTTCAAAACTTGGATGTTTAAGAAAATTTCTTCTTTAAGTTAGGTGTGGTAGTACACACCTTTAATCAAAGAGCTTGAAAGGCAGTGGCAGGCTGATCTCTGAGTTGGAGACGAGCCTGGTCTACAGAGCAAGTTCTAGGACCATCAAAGGCTACACAGAGAAACCCTGTTTTGGAAAAAACAAAAAAAAAAACTTCAATTTCAAGGAAAAAAATGTATTAAAAGTATAGCAGCAGGTATAGAAAATTGCTTATGATGATAAGACTGTTAGTGTAACAATGTGATGACTTGGTAAATTTTCACAATGTGAATCCCTGTATCAGACATCACACACTAGACAAGACATTTCTGGCATTTCAAAAGTCCCCACTGTGCCCCCACCCCATGTGAAAAACCATCCTGCTTCCTCTGCTGAAAATCTGATATCAAAAGCCGGACAGAAAAATTACCAAAACCCAGAAAAACCAACTTTCTAATTCAGTGTGCAAAGATACTTACTGTTGGGCCTGGGGTGGGTGAAAGGACTTGCCTAGTAACCAGAGTTCCATCCATGGAACTCACATAAAGGCGACAGAGAGAGCCAACTCCCAAACATTGTGTCTGACCGCCACATGTGTGCTGTGGTACCCACACTCACAGAAATAAAAGTCTTAAATCCCAGTAAACCATGTCACTGCTGGCTCCCTGAGTTCTCAATTACTTGTGCTTCTGGAAGCCTGGGGCATGTGCTTTNCGAAGGTAAGTGTGCTTATTCCGCTGTCCCCAGTTAGGTTGGAGAAAGCAGGAACCCACATGAGTTTTAAATCCCAGGATTTAAGTTCAGGTCTGCAGTCAGTACACCATCCTTGTGTCCAGTGTCCGTTCTTTGGAAACCAGTGAGGCATCTCTTAGCATCTTGCTCCTATCCCTAGTACATTATCAGACCTGACTNGAGAGGATGCCATGCTGAAATGCTCTACAGCAACAGCATTAACCCAAGGCAAGATCATCACTAAACTCAAGACTCCTACTCCTGACTGTTGTGTAGGTGGTGGGTGCCCTCTCCACACTCCCCACCTCAGCCTAGATAGAAGGCAATTCTTCTCAACTCTGGAAAAACAATCTCAGAACAGACCTGAGCTATTCCCTCAGCTCTCTCCTTCCCAGACTTAGGTTCTCTGGTCTTCCCTTTATGTGGGGAAAATATGCAAAATACACAGAATAAGTGACTTCACCACAAATTTGGGTGAATTGGGCTTTTGGGGTGGGTACTTGGTTCTCTGACAGTTAGGTAGAAATGAACAAGGTTTTTGCCTTACAGTCCCTTGGAAGATTCTGAGAGCTTTGCTGTTCTCAACACTGTCCCAAACTTCACCTCAACCCAGGACACCTAGGGCAGAGTGAGCATCACTGTCCTCTGCCTGAGACTCAGGGAAGTTGAATAACTGACCCAGATTTAGTGGCAAATCGACTCCAATGCCCTTCTGTCCTTTCATGTCCCTGCTGTGTGTACAAGCTCTCAGATTGTGACAGCCTAGTGCAAAAGTTAGATTCCAGGTGGGATCTGGTTTCAGTCTTGATGAAAATTTAGGCAAGTTGTTGCCTTTGACTCTGCTTAAGTCACGACAGTGCCCACTCTATAGGTGTAACTACGAAATCCTAGTGGGGGGTCTGCTCCACTTCCTTAACCCACCATGAAAAATGTTTAATCTCGGCCTCCACTACGGTGTAGTCATAGACCTTTTGTTTCATTTGCCCTTTTCTTCATAATGGTGAAATGGATTCATAGCTATTGAGAAATCAATCTCCCCACTTTGGGATCTTCCTTCCTTCCCCTGGAAGAGAGTCTGAGCAAGGGTCAGGCCCGCATTGTCAGGTAGTTATAGAAATCTAAGGCAGATGAAATCTACTTAGAAGGTATAATCTAAACACCAAGTCAAACAAGACTTCATCTCTCGGAAGAACCTGTGCTCCAAGGCATTCCACAGCCTGCTTCATTGTGTCTCGTGGCCGATGAAAGTTTCTGTTTTGTTAATGTTGAAATAGAAGCCAGATGATAGTGACTTGATTATTGTTCCTACAGACCATGGTTTTTTAGGATGTGAAGGTTATGACCAGGACCTTAAGGCTTGTCAAAGACATGTCAGTAACTATGGATGTAGCCCAGGGGGTAGCTAATCTCAAAGCCTTCCAGAATTGTATTCTTCAACAAAACTGAAGGAGAAGGGCTCAAGACTGAGTTTTATAAAAGCAGAATACAGTGGCAAACCATCATGAGTTTGTGTGGTCTTCATTACTCACCACCACTGCTCCCAGCCAGATCAGAAGAGAGAAGCAGAGCTGTGGTGGTCATCCTCATGGCCCCAGGGAGATTCGTGCACCCACAAGAAGACCTTTCCTTTCTCCTACATGATGTTCACTGAGGTTCAGATCTTGAGGGTATGGGGTGGTGGTGACTAGGGAGCTCCTGTAGCCTCAGGAGAAAACAAGATCCCATGGTTCCTGGGAGACCCAGAACAGCACAAGGAGCAACACCCAGCCTCAGAAAGCCTTTCTTTGCAGGCTCCATTGCACCGTCTCCTCTGAGAAAGGGTCCCCTTTCCAAGGAAAAGCCATAACACAGAAGCCCTGACATCACATCCAGGTATCAGCTGGGCTTGCTCAAGAGAGGAGCCATTCTCCTAAGCTCTGGTGGCATGTTCAAACCCTAAGATCCAGTCACTACTGCTTAAAAGTTTGGTCACAGATAATGTGTAGACAATTCATCACCACATTGGTCCTGAACTTGGAAATATGGTCCTGAACTTGGAAATACTCTCAACATTGGGAGAGGGAGTAGGGATTCAGTTCNAATTCCTAGATAGATGACAGACATGTTATAGCATCTCAGCAAGTACTACTTGGTTCATGGAGTTTTAGAAAGGGCTAGATATGCCTGTCCCGAGACATGCTTCTCTACCTCTTTCCTGGTCTTGTAATGACAATGACAATGCCTGCTCTGCTCAGTTGTTGGCCTGGTGCTGAACAGGAGGAAGAGGCCCTACAGCAGTTATTCCACTGCTATGGTCACAGCTTGAAGCCCTAGAAAGATTGAAGTAGGTCTTAATCAGTGAAATGTTTAGGGACACTTAGTCTAGCTGTATGGACTGATGAATGGGGGGGGGTCAGTATTTTTAAAATATTTTGAAATATTCATACATTCGTATATGTTGTTATCATACTGGATCCCAATTCCCTTCTCTCCAGTATTTCCTCTACCCTTCACACTCTTCCCTCCCAATTTAAAGTGAGTCCACTTAGTGCCACTTCTATGTGCATAGATGTGGGACCATGGGCAGCCTCCCAAGCCAACCATCCCTGAAGAAAACTGACTCTCCCTTCCCCAGAAGCCATTAATTGCCAATAGTTTCTCAGGGGTGTCAGTATTTTTAACTCCGTTATAAGAGTAAAATTCTTTTCTTAAAAAAAAAAACAAAAAACTGTAACACTTGCTGTATTTCCACTTTTCACCACAAGGTGTCAATAAACATACAGAGGAGCAGTTGAATTCTTTTGGCAGCAGAGGGTATCTCTGCTATTCCTCCAGGAGTGTCTGAGTGAAATTCTCCTAGAGTTTCCTTTCTCCACCTGCCCCTGCTCTTTCCACCTGTCTGTCTTTGTAGTCTCAACTGATCCACACCAAAAATTTCATCAAGGTTTCCTCCCCTAGGGTTGGAGAGCAGTGGCTGGAATCTGCACTTACTATGAGCCTGGCAGTGATCTAAAGGTTGACTGAAACCCCTGGGATTAATTATCAAGGCAATTCTGGGAGCAGCCATGAGTTATCATGATGACCAAGCTGCATAAGGAGAGGTAGATCCCAATAGCAGTCCCATGGGGCTTTTCCTGCATGCCCTGGAGGTGAAGCCTTAGCTACCTTCCCCTCCATGTCTTTGAAGAATCCCATAAGAATGCCTTTTATCCTCTCCACCACATGACAAGAACCAATGGCTGGCCTTGCATCTTCCCCCAAGTGCAGACAAGCAGATGGGAAACATGGCTATTCCTGGAAAAATACATTCCAAGAGACCGAAGGATGCCTGAACCTAGGATGTCAGCCCTCAGGGGAAGCCTGTTCTCTTTATGGCTCTCGCTGGCCTATCCCACTTGCAGGCTTCCCTACTCTTCGGCTTTGACTATAAGCACTTTGGTACTGTGACCATCAACTGAACAACTCAGCAGGCACTAAGGAGACTTCCTGTGAATACTGTACAGTGTTGATACACTGGACAAGGGAGGTGACAGCTCTGAGTGGGAGATGGATGGTGTCAGATTTTATTATGCTACCCAGAGGGGTGCACAATTTAAAGTGTGTGTGTGTGTGTGTGTGTGTGTGTGTGTGTACGCATCTGTGTGCTGTCTGTGCATGTGTTCATGTATGTGATACTAGACATTGAACTGAAGGCCTTGCAAATGCTAGAGAATAGAGCTCCACCACTGAGCTACATCACAGCTCTTTCCTCTTTGTATCATTTTTATTTTGAGACAGGGTCTGTTAAATTGTCCAGGCTGCCCTGAACTTGCTGCTCAGGCAGACCTTGAACTTAATCCTCCTGCCTCAGCCTTCCAAATAGATGGCACAGGTCTATGATGCCAGACCCAGTTCTGTTTAACACTTTTGAATCATGGGTGACCTTGGAGGAGTAACATCACAAATAACTACTGTACAGCTGGATTTTTTTTTTTTCTCACTGACAGCCATGGTTGCCAGCAGGGCAGTGCTGCCTTCCCAGAAGTCTGTGGATGCCAGTGGGGAGTGTTCAATATTACTATTTTTTAATTTTATAAACTTTGTTGTTTAAAAAAATTGCAATTAAATGAAAATATCACACACCAAAATTAACCAGACCAAAGTCTATACAACTCAATGAANACTTAGTATAGGCATTTGGAACAGAAGCTGTTGAACTGCACATTAAATCTTACACTTTCAGTATTGAATATATTTTATGCACTTTTCTACAACCAAACCAAAAAATAAAAAAATAAACCCATAGCAGAGTTAGAACTAGAAAGACGATTAGCTTTACATCTTCTTTCACAACTGTCCATCAGCTGCATTCTGTCCTTCCTCGTCCCTTACATTTAGAGATGTATATTAGGAATAGATATTTCTTGTTCTCATTCTCTTTTCTTCATGTTATTCTGTACCCACGTGCATATTTGTTCACATGTGTAAGTATATTATGGATTCCACATATGAAAATGAACCTGTGGCTTTTTTCTTTCTGCAATTGTATGACCTCACTTAATATTATACAATCTAAGTCCATTTGTTTTTAGTTGGAGCTGAGTAGTATTCCATTTTATGTATATCTCAAATTTTCAATATCCAAATGGCCAATTATTTTTGAAATAACTATTCCGTATCCCTAGCCATGGGGGGGGGGGATGCAAATTAAAACTACTTTGAGATCCCACCTCACCCCAGTCACAGGGGATATCATCAACAACTATGACAACAAGTGTTGGGGAGGGTGTAGAGAGAAAGAAATTGTCACTCATTGTTGGTGGGAGTGCAATTAAGTATAGCCATTGTGGAAAACCATTTGGAGATTTCTCAAAAAATGAAAAATACAACTACCATATGANACAATTTCACTCCCAGGCAGGTATATACCCAGAGAACTATATACCCTATCACGGTGATATTTANGCTTCCATGTTCATTGCTTCTCTATACTATAGCAAGAAAATAGATCCAACCTGCTCCCAGATGAATATATATGTATGAATGTATATATGTATACACACACACACACACACACACACACACACATATATATATATATATATATACACTAAGTGTTTTCTTAGGACAAACCATTCAGCAGACAAAATACTCTCATTTTATAGATGGGAAAATGGATAACTGGACCCAAACCTCAGAGCACCATATGCCCATTGCAGCCTTTTCTGCTCTGTCGGATTCCCAAGCTCTGGCATTTGGAGCAGACCCCTCCAGTCTGGGGAGCTTGCTTGAAGGGCGTCTCGTTTAAAAAGATAATAATAATAATATAGTAATAATAATAATAAATAATGATGCTGATAATAATACCTCTGCGGTTTGAGGTAGGACTGAAGAGGTGAGCTCGAACAGCCAGCTGGGACCGCAATGACGCAGTGAGCCAGGCCGGCACTTCCTCATCACCAAGTCACTCTCAGATCGAATCCCATCTGCCCCCCACCCCCACCCCTTTCTGCGACCTGCCCAGATGCCCTTGGGCTCTTGTCAGAAGGCTACTATTAAACAAAGCCCCCCTCCCCCGCTCCCCCAAAGCGCAGGCAAAGCAGCAGGGACCGCCCTGTCGACAGCAGGTTTCTAAGCAGATGCAGAAATGGGCCCGCAGCTGCCGCCGCCGAAGCACACCAGCGCACTCTGTTTTCTAATTCCCTCTCCTGCTAAGTGCTGATTACCCGGCTCTGCCTGTCTCCCACCCCCCCATCCTTCCAACCACCTGACTTTAGCCAGTGGGGCACTCAGAGAACAGAGCAGCTGGCAGGGCGCACTTCCGGCGAGGGCCTAGCGGGGCAGCAGATGCGAAGCACTGATTATTCCGGGGGCGGGCTGCTCCAGAGACCTGCATTTGCACTTCAAAGGGATCTGGCCCCAGTGCCCCACTCTGGGGACCCCGTCTTGTTCTGGGGAAAATCAAGTTGCTTTGAGTGAGTTACCCACCCCCTTCCTAACAGGGGGCGGGTTTAAACAACCCCCAGAAGTTAATGCCCACTCGCTAGACATCCCCAGAGACCCTCCCCTGTCTAGCAGCTCTCCGCTTTAGAGTATGTTTCCATCTGGACACTCACAGGGCCACAGCAGACCCAGCTCTATTTACACTGGCTATCTTTTTTTCCTTTGTAAAAGCAGTCTCACTGTGTAGCCCAGGCTTTCCTTGCACTCCAAGAGATTCTTCTGTGTCCACCTGTCAAGGCTAGAATTAAAGGCGAGTGCCCCCANCCTGCCTCTACCTCGAGCCTTTCAATATACCTTGTTAGGGTTTGCATTCTGTGTGAGTCCCTTCAAGATATGCTGATGTCCTAGTCCCTAAGCACCTCAGAGTGTGGCCTTATTTGCCAATTTGGTCATTGTAGATGTGATTGGTTAAGATGAGGAGACCATAGCCATGTGAAGCCAGGGTAGAGTTTGGAGAGGTGTAGTCACAAGGCAAGAGACACCTGGGGTTCTGAAAATGAGGAAGGACCCCCTCAGCTCCATGCCCCAGCAGTTTTGTGAGGGAGTCTTGGATTCCTGGCCCCTACAATCTTGAGAGAACAAACTTCTGGCGGGGCAGCTGAGTTTGCAGTGCATCTGGTGGCCTGCAAAAGGAAGGAAGTGCTTGGCTTATTTCATTGAAGAGGAAACTGAGGCTGGAATTGCCTGGTCTCCCTGTCATCAGAGAGAGCTAAGGGCTATGTTCACATACCACATATCTAGGCAGTTTCTAGTACCTCACTGTAAAATGACGCTACCAGGGAGCTATCTTTTGTTAGTTGGAATGACCAGCCCGGACAGTCCCTCCTCTACCCATTCCA
>LZPO01027983.1:0-28862 GCA_001675575.1 Neotoma lepida | reverse complement strand
TCCCCTCCACCTCTTCCACTGAGCTTAGCACAAGGCTGTAAACCACTACTTCCAGTCCTGGTTGGAAGTTTTCTGAAACTTGCAGTTTCCCTCAGTGGTGGACTCTGCCCTTCGCAAGGCCTTTGTTTGGAAAGCTCTGTGCAAACACGGGCATCTTTCTTAATCTAGGTTGAGAATTCCTGGCCCTAAAAGTCTCAGATCTGAAATTCTCCAGAATCTGCAAGGCTTTGAGTCCAGACAAGATGCCAAGAGTGGGGGGAAAAAACCACACACTAGGAGATTTCGTTTTGTGCTTANGTTATTGAAAACATTATACAATCACCTTTCACTTTTGTGTGTCAGGTATATATGAAACATAAATGAATATTGTGCTTAGATATCTCATTATGTCCGTACAAATATTTCATAGACTGAAAGAAGACAACCCTGAAACCGCTGGAGCTCCTGTTCCCAAGCATTCCAGATAANGGATATTTAACTTGTGTTTTAAAGCCATTGATTCTGCCACAGAGTGGCCATGGGGACCGGATAGGTACCTTGTTTCCAATGTGCACTATTGAGGCTTAGGAGAGCCTGAACTGTTGGAGGGCTTAGATTTCTAAATACTCAGGGCTCTTTGTGAACATCCTTGCTCATTTGATAAGAACAAAATCCCAGGGCCCTTCTCCAGCCAAGGGGGACCAGAAACCAAACCACAGGTAGGGCAGGATGAGAATGCTCACCTCCTAGAGGCCCCTAGAGAGCATCTTCACCCTCCTGTTCACTCGTCCAGGGGATAAGAGCCCTCTTCTTCCCTAGCCTGTGAACTTGCTGACATTTGGCCAACCTGAGCCATCCAGGTTATGTCAGAGCAGAGTCCAGAAAGGCTAGGATTTCCCTCTGCCCATTGTTGCAAGGCAAATCTAAGANTTCTGGTTTAGGGGGATAGACTTTTGATTTCTGCAGTGAGGCCAAATACTTGTGCTCTCACCACTGCTGCTCTGGCCTCTTGAAGGCCTAAATGCTTGGATCAAGGTACTCATCCCTACTCTTCTCACCCTGTTCCAACTCCCCTAGACACCTTTGTCAAAGAACCTCACTTACCATTTCCAGCTGATTGGAGAAGGGCATGAGCTTAGGTGGAGTTGCTGGGTCAAAATCTATCCCAGCCTGTCCCCCCATGTCTCCACTGGATAGGGCTGTGTAGTCGGGGCGGTGGGAGCCTCGGGCCTTCTGGCTGACCTTGATGTAGAAGAAGTCTTCACTTTTTCCCATTTTGGAACTGGATTTGCCGCGTCCTGAGTCCTGGGAGAAGCCAAATCTCAGCAGCCCATCNGAGTACCGATTGAGCTTCTTGAGGTGGGAGGATTTACGCAATTTGTACTGTGAGGCACGGCAATGCTTGCTGTGGAAGCTGTGGCCTGAGATAAGGCTGCTGACACTGCCCATGGTGACACGTGGCCAAGGGCCTGCAGGGTGGAACAGGGGCCTGGAGACACTGTAGCAGCAAAATGTAGTCCTGGCANNGCCAGGGGACTGTAGTCAGANCAAAACCCTCTCAGAGCCTGGGAGAGCCATGGACCTGGAAAGAGACACAGAGAGGTCATAGACCTAGACACAGCACCATCATGGTGATGTCAGGAGTGTTATTCCTACCATGAAACCTGGATGGAAGAGAAATGTGTCAGTCAGAGGCTGGCTCTGCCTTTTCTATGAGTATTTCCATAATTCTGACAATATGAACAGGTTAGGTGTTCAGAGTTAGGTGTCATCCTATGCATTGGGTATCCAGTGGAAGCCGAAGCACTGCACAGGATCATGGGACCCATATGTAGTGACATATGGATAGATAGCCCATACCTAATCTACAGGACCCATTCCAAGTACTATGCTAAGGAGAAGTCAGGATGTTGAGGGGGGGGAGTTCTGTATGCCCAGGGAGTACGGAGGTTTAGATGCATCCATCTCCAATGTCATATGCTCATAGTATTTGGGAACGTGACTTGAACTCACTAGTTTTAGATGAGATCATGATGCAGGGGACATAATGATGCCATTAGTGGCTCTGTAAGAAGAAGTAAATCCAGGTGTGACAGCACATACCTATAATCTCAGCACTTAGAGGGTAGAGGCAGGAGGATGGAGAATTCAAGGCTAGCCTGGACTGCATGTTAAATTAAAGACAGAGAAAGCCTAGGCTACATCATAGTAAGAACCCATCTTTTTAGAAAAGGAGAAAGGGGGAACAGGGAGGAAGAGGAGGAGCAGGAAAGAGACATACTTGGACACTTGCTCTATCTGGAAATGTGCTGTCCTGTACAATTCCCCTGCCCCCATAGGGGCACTAAAGAGCACCCTTCTCCACAGCAAGAAGGACTTAACCAGATGTGAATGCCCTACCNTTCTTGAACTTCTTAGGCTTCAGAACTGTGAGCTGAATATGCCTATACTCTCCACAAATTATTCTGTTTATGGCCTTCTGTCATAGCAACAGTGATGTCAGAGTTCATTAAAGGAGATCTCAAAATACTAAGAAGCAGGCCATGGGAATCTGGGAAGGACAAAACTTCAAGAAGCCACAAGTACAAAAGGCCTGAGAACTTGAGGCGGAGTGTGTGCCTTAGAACCAGCTGAGACACCATCCTGACTGGAAAGCTACTGGGTTGGCAAGGCAAACTGGAGAAGCAGCAGCAGCCAGGCAGGCAGAGAGCCGGCAGGTAGGTCCAGGGAGCACGAAGCCAGTCAACTGCAAGGATTTTAGCTTGACTGAGACAGAGAGGAGGAGTGTAAGGAAGGGACAACTTCATTTCCTGTGCTGCGGAAGGCCACTGTGGAAGCTGGGAAAAGGGAACTGCAGCGGGGCTCAGCTGTTTCTGTGACTGATTCAGTTGGGCTGGAGTTGGGAACTGTTGTGGATGTACTTTCAAGGCTGGCCTGATAGGGTTTGCAGAAGGAGTTGGTAAAGTGAGTGGGAGAAAGAAGAGTCAAGAAGGGCTCTGGGGGGTCTGGGAGGATGGAGGGCTGGAGGATGCAGTTCATTGGTAATGTGACTGCCCTGGCAACAGAGAATATATTCTAGAGAGATGCTGAAACAAAGGATCTCAAAGAATTAAAGTTAGTTTAGGAATCTTGAGGGGCAGGATCTGAAGTCCTCCTGACAGCCAGAGGGGGCGCTGTCTCTCAGGAGATTTCACACAGTTCTGACAACTTAGGGGAGCACCCTGCAGGATTGACTGAGTCNATGATGGGCAGGACCACCCCTTTACTGGGACTGCTTAATTATGTGTACCCTCAGCCCTCCAGTCAAACCTCAAACCAGTTCTCTGAAGATGGACTTAGAACAGGAGAGTCTCTTACTCTCCATCTATTCCTCCTCCCTGCACGTCCACATTAAATAAATCTCTGATTTTTCACCAGTGCTTGTCTCTTTAGTTGGTGTACTGGGGATGGATGGCAGAGCTTAGCTTATTGGGGCTGCCAAAGCCCAGGCTTTTATTTAAAATCCTATTAACAGTAGGGAAGTTACCAAGCATGCACAAGGACCTAGATTCTATTCTTAGCATGCATGTGTGTACACATACATTTATGCACACACACATACACACACACACATACACACACACACACGAAAGAAGGAAGAAATAGAAAGCAAATACACAACTTCGAGAATTTTTAAAAATGTTAATGTCTTTATGAAGCAGCCAGAAGCAGGGATTTGTCACTAATTGAAACAAGAAAGATCACAAGCTGAGCAACTGTAGGTGAGTTGAGCTGAAGAACAGGGGTTTGGTTNGAGACTGTAGGTTTGTGAAAGCTGATGGGTACCTGGGCTTGCTGGAGTAGGTTGTAGGCAGTGAGGCAGGCACTGCAGCCACAGATTTACAGGAAAAAGATGAGAGTGTGTAGAGACAGCTGACAACGGAGCTGCAATTGCAGAAAGACAAGTCTGAGGATGGGTTCAGGGAGCAAGCTCAGGAGGCAGGGAGGAAGATGAGAGGCAGAGGCTGTCCATGTACAGGAGGACCTCCAGTCAATGACCTCCTGCATTCCGCACACTGTGTCACTTAAGACTAGGTTCTGTCTTCTGTTGTATGGCTTCTTGGGNTCAAACTCGAGCCCTCAGGCTTGTTGGCAAGTGCCTTTACCCAGTGAGCCATCTTGCTGTTCCCATTACACCTCTTGGGCAGATGGCCCCTTCTTTCTTGCACAGCAAGTATGCATTGTGAGGATTATAAATGCCATGTTGTAAGGCCAGACCACTGGCTCTGGCTGAGAAAATTTTCAATGTGAAAACCAACTTTTCTAATTTTTTTTTATTACAAAGCAGAAATATTTATTGTTTTGGGGGTCTTCCTATGTAGCTCTAGCTGGTTTGATACTGGATAGCCCAGACTGTCTTCAAGCTCAAGTTAACCCTCCTGCCTTACTCTCCCAAGTGCTAAGATTACAGATGAAGCACCAAGCCTGGCTGAAATGTCCACTTTTAAATAGGAACAGTAGGAAGATGAAGCATGCTTACGGATTGCAGTGTGATGCTTGGCACAGGACATGTGCCCCTACAGATATGTCTAGGATAAACAGAAGCCTATGACAGCATGGTGCCTTCAAAAGCCAGTGACAGATGAAGTGTAACTGCAATATGGAGTGTGTGTGTATTAAGTCTGAATGCTAATGGNTTCCCACCAGCTTATGTGTTTGAATACTTGGGCCCCAGCTGGTGGTACTGTTTTGGGAAGTTGTGGAACCTTTTTAACTGGGATCTAACAGGCAGATGTAGGGCCATGAGTAAAGCAAGAGGGCTACAGCCAGTTCATGTTCATCCAGAGTTCTCTGTTTCCTGACCCATCAAGATGTGAGTGGGAGGACCACGGAGATGGCTCCATAGATAAATGCTTGCCGTGCAAGTGGGAGCCTGGAATTCAGATTCCCAGAACCCATATAAGGATAGGGCAGGCATGGTGACTCACCTGCGATTCCAGTGCTCAGGGGGATGCTCAGAGCAACCTCGTTACAATCGGCAAGCCCAAGGTTCAAGTTAGAGACCTGTTTCAATAGAGAGAGGTAGAGAGCTTGAATGAAGAAGGATGCTTGACACCAACTTCTGGCCTCCAGGTACATATGGATACATGTGCACCTCCATACATGTGTGCCCGTATACATGTGAACACACGTACACAGAGCACACACACACATGCAAAAATACACAAAACAAACAAACAAAAAAATGTGAANAGCCCNAACTGCATACCCTGGCCACCATGCTTTCTCTGCCTTGATAGGCTGTGACCCTCTCAAACTCTGAGGTGAAATCAACCTTCCTCCCCTCCTGCAAGTTGCTTCTGTGAGGTATTCTAGTGCAACAACGAGGAAGGTAAGTGATAACCACACTAAATAAATCTGTTTATGGCTCTGTTATGCCTGCCATCTCCTCTCACCCAGCTCTTGCATCAAAGGTGAGATGGCCAATGCCTTTCCCCATTTGTTTGTTACACACATCACAAACACTGTGTGTCTACGGGCTTCCCATCATTCTCNCAGTAGAACTTAAGACTCCTCTCCACATCCCNAATCCTTTACTGACATCCACAGTCACAGCCACACTGCTTCTCTCTGTGCAGTGGGCACAACAAAAGGCTTTGTCCACTTGGGGCAGGCTCATCTGCTCTTGACCTGCCTAGCCTCCATATATGTGATCCTCACCTTTGTTCTCAACTCACCTCCGTGCTACCTAGACAAGTGCAGCTCCTTCACTGCTTTCTACAACCAACACACTTATTTTCCAGCTAATAATTCCTTTAGCCTATAATACTTTTATTTTAAAATATAGTTTATTGCATATATCTCCACCATATTTTAATTCTGTGGCAAAATATANTTTGTATCTATGGCCCCCAGGACAAAACTGAGGAAGATTAATCAGCAGCTCAGAGAGCTACTGTAATGCTGTGGCCTCAGTCAGTCAGCTCACCACTGAGCAATGGGGGCCTTGAACTTAGATCTGCACGTCACCATCTGTTAGAGAAACATAGATCCATGCTATCACATGCTGTTGGGGATGTAGACTCGGAGATGTTTAGCTCCTGTCCCAGTGACCAACATGAGTCTCTAAGGTTGGGAGAGAATGAAGAGGAGAGAACAAGGACTGAAGCCTCCAGCCACACCTTCATTTCCTTTAAATACAAATACAAGAACGGTTCCAGGCACTCTGAGTGGCAGCCTGGGTGACTCTGACTTGCTATGCACAAATTTCATGCTGGGTGCTCAGAATTGAGAGAAAACAAAGAACATTAGGAGTAAAGAGAAGGGTGACAAAGGACAGACGCCTCTGGTCCCAAGGAGAGCAATCCTTTCTGTCCNTTAGTCCATACACCCTAAGGTCTTAACATTCAGGGAGCTGTAAAGTTCAAGGTTTCTCTGGGATCCACTCGAAACCAAGCTGATTACTCCTTAAGTGTCTAGACTTGTTCTACCATCAACTCAGAGAGCATTCCAGCACACTTGGTTGTAATCCAGCCATATCCTCACCCACTCCCATCAGACTTGATGCCTCTCCCCTCTGCAAGGACAGGGAAAAAGGGCACCTTCCAATGCCTGGGAAACAAGTTTTCGTTGGCCAAGAGGAAAAGCAGAAGCCATATAGATCTTAAGAGATTCAGGAAGGGGAAAAGAAGAGGGAAGAAGCCACTCTGAGTGTGGTAGGGTAGCCTAGGCTGTACAAGCTCTTAGGAACTTCACAGATGAGTCCGAGTTAGCACCAGACATCATGTCTGAGGAGCTCCGAAGAGACCAGGAACCCAAAGCAGCCTCCATTTCTCAGNATCCCTACCCGGGGGAATTCAGGACCTCCCTATCCCCGCTCCACAGCGCCAACACCCACCCCTCCTCCAGTCCCAGCCTGCACTGAGCTTCACTACACCAGTACAGGAAATGGGCTAGATAAGCAAAGCCTGCAATTTTGACCTTAGGTGGGAACAAGGGTGGGATGCCCCTGCCACTCTTTCTCCACTCCTGTTCTGCACTCTCCTCTTCAGANGAGATCAGGGCTGAAGCAGATGTGATACATTCCTGTTTATCTCCTCCAGAAAGTGGAAGGAAAAGCATGGAGTTGAAAGGCGTTTGTCTGAATTCCAAACCAATGGTCTTCCTTCCCATGGAGTAAAGTAGTTGGCCCTAGCCCAGAACGTACACAGGCTTCAGGCCAAGGAGAGAGGTTCTGGGCATCCATGCACGTGTATCCTCTTCCTCTTGCCCACNCAGCAGAGANGTCACTGGCCACGCTCAGGACGAGCAGCCTCTAGCTGCTCAGTTGGTTCTNTCCCTCCCACTGCCCTCCTTCCATCTAGAACCCCTTCTTCTTCAGGGAGGGGTCTTGGCTGGAGGAGATGAGGTAGGTAGGACAAACTGGCTTCTGGTTTGGCACTCACAGCCATGCCATGGACCTTTTCCTGTTTTCAGGAACAGTTGTCAGAGATGCTGTTCCTGTGAGAAGTACCCAGTGCTGCAGTCCCCAAGCATGGTGCCACACAGACCCCACATATGGGGTCCAACAATGAAGCAGATAGAGACCACAGTACAAGGCTGAATGCTTACTTGCCGTAAGTCTTCCCTGGGCTCAGTTTCCAATCACAACCTGAGGCTGAATTTGATTCACTTGTGTTTTTATACTTCTTAGAATTTAATAAGAATTACTGTCCNCTCATCAGAAAAATGCACTCTACAATCTCTTGGCTAAGACTTCTGAGGACTCCTTGGCCACTAGCGCCTGACCCTTGATTGGCCTAGTTTAAAAACATGAATACATACTCTAACATGAACTCTGAGGAGAAAGTTTGGCCTTGGCTTATGCACTTGACTTTGCTCCTTCCCTCTGGGAACTGGAAAGATGGGAAAGGGGAACAAGGACAGGATAAAAAAGCAAAAAAAAAAAAAAAAAATGGTACGACCTCAGTCCCCTCACAACTTCAGGCCCAGCAGCCCTAGTTCCCAAGATGTGGGCGTGTTTAAGACTTACTTCCAAAGGAATGTCCAGGCCAGACATGGTGGTGTACTCCTTAGGAGACTGAGGCAAGAGAATAATTAAATTAGGGACCAGCCTGGGCTACATAGCAAGGCCCTGTCTCAAGAAAATAAAAAGGGGATAGGATCACCAGGTATTTAGACTGGGAGGCCCNCTAGTTAGGGCAACAGTGCTCAGGGTACTGTGTCTCAACTTGGCTGGTCTGGTGCCTGGCAATCCACTATGCCACCTTCATTGTTGTGTTTCATTCTTATTGTAATACAGGGTTTTAAAAGCTGAAATACTCACAAAACTAATCCAAGGGCTGGAGAGGCTAAGAGCACTGCTCTTGTTAAGGGCCTGATTCAGTTCCCAGAACCCACACAGTGGCTCACAGCAGTCTGTAACTACAGTTCTGGGGGATCCAAAACCTTCTTCTGACCCCTAAAAGCACCAGGGGTGCACAGTATGCGTGCTCACATACACACATACACACATACACACACACACACACACACACACACACACACACACACACACAAAACCACATGCATGCAAAACACAATCACAGGAAATTAATTCACAGGAATAAATCTTACAATTAAAAAACAAAACACAACTCAAGCACTCCATGAAATATTGACAATTGTTAAAATGCTGACATGTTGGTTTCAGAAATAAAACACAGCAGAGTTGAACTCCCNATCCCACATTTTCCCCAACCCCTTACCCAAAGCTCTCTCCCCAAGGGAAGCCAATCCCATGAATTTGACAGGAATATTTTTGGATCATAAAACATTTTAACTTATTCTATATTAATGCTATATGGTTCTTATACAAATGTTATGCTGCTTAACTTCACTCCTATACTTGCTGTTCATTCAGGTCACAGTGAGGCATAGGGCTAGCATCGCCTATTGTCTCGGTACATCTGTGGAGAGCTACTTCTTCACATTTCAAATGTTCTCTGCTTAGACCTAGCCATTGTGTTGCAAAAACTCTCCTATATATGACAACTTTGGCACACACATGAGAGTTTTTCTAAATTTTTTCTATTGAGGTCTTGAAAGCTGTCTAGGTTTTAAAGGCCCCAGGCTTTAGCTGAATCCCTCCAGGACAGCTGACACCTGAGCCCCTTATTAGCCAAGAAGNAAAGCAGGAAGATGAGACACAAAGGCCCCAAATCACACTTCACCCAGTCACAAGAAGGCAAGGGTAGGGTCAGTCATTTTATGNCAGGGCGAGACTGTGGCTGGGTTTTTCTTAAGAGATGCTATCACTGTGGAGGGTGTGGGAAGAGTCCTGAGGTTAAAGAATCTTCAGTCAGAAGAATCTCTGCAAATCTGCAGCAGCCAGATGGACAAATAGCGTGTCCATGAGACCTTCCTTAACATGGGAGCCAGAGAGATCTTGGACATTCTATGTGTAAATTTTTCATGATGTAGAGGCTATGCTATATCATGATATATTAAGCTCAAGTGGGAAGGGACTATATCAGATCATATACCTCAAGTTTCAGGTTGACAGCACACTTTTTATATACTAATGGGACAAGGCCAGCTGGGTTCTACTTATAGATGGGACCAGTCAGAAAGTGGCACTAACTACTCTTTATGGGTGATTCATAGATAGAGGTGTGTGTGTGTGTGTGTGTGTGTGTATGTGTGTGTGTGTATGTGTGTGTGTGTGTGTGTGTGCGCGCGCCTATTAGAATGCAAGGTGTATGAGCATATATAAACATGTGACTATGAGTATATGCACAAATGTGAACACATGTATGTGTGAGAAAGCGTGCGATTGTGTACAACACCATGTGTGCCTGTGCATGCCTGAGTGCCAGTGCAAACATGAATTAGAGCAGGCATGATTGTATGAACATGTGAGCAAATGTGTATGTATGTGAATATATGAATTTGAGAATGAGAGCATGATTGTGTGAGCTTGCATGTATTTCATTATGAGAGTGTGTACAAGGGAGGGGGGAATCTGTCTGATCATTTTTGTGAGTCCTGTCTGCAGGTATGGGTGGCAGCTTCTGGGAAGGGTAGGAGCTCTGCCACATCCCTCCCATCCCTCTAAGAAAAGGTTCTAATTTTGGTTCTGGAACCACATCCATATTTTTCCTATATTAAGCTCTCTCTTCTGGACTCATTCATAAACACAGTCCCTTGGGGCAGAGCATGGGCAAGCACGTGGAAAACAAGGTTCTCCTGAAGGACTGGAATCTACTCAAAGCCATTTCCTCTATAAAGGAAGATGAAAGCCCCTCCTGGTCTGGCTCANTGTGNGTCTTCCTGCTCTAAGCAGATGTCTGAAACAACCGGTCACCCCAGAGAGAAGTGGATTTACCTTCTACCACCCCAAAGTAGTCCTGTTCAAAGTCTTCTTCGGCCAAGACAAAGAAATGTAAGCCTGGGTTTCTGTTTCCAAGGATCCAAGAGAGATGCCAGGTACAGACTCAAGTAGGAGTTTAAACAGCAACACAGATTGAGCTGAAAGGCCAAGACACTCCAGTATGCCAAGTTGCTGAGAGCCAGGGGCCCTCTAGCCCTAGTATAGAAATGTTCTCCCATGACTTTGTGTAGGAGGTGAATGCTCAGACTGCAGTTGTCTGCCCCCTCTCTCAGACACCCTGACAGAACAGGCTGTCTGGCCAGGCCACAGTTTCTAGCCTGTGCTTTAACACTTTGCTTCAGAGTCCAGGGTGAAGGAAATCTGNTCTCTGTGAGGAGCCACACAATGGATAGATGCTAGGCTGGAAGTTAGGGAACCTGATTTGGGTTCTGCCTCTTTCAACCTCTAAGCCCCTCATTTCACCTTCTGGAGTTTGCTCACTGTTGTCCCTGGCTGGCAGTGAACAACAGTACACAGGAAGAAGCCACTCAGTTCCATTCATCAGGCCCCTCATCACCACACTCCTTACCACTCTCAACAACTGACCCTCTCCCATCTGGTATAAGAATCACTATCAATCAGGATCTCCATTTCCTTGAGTGTCAGATAACCACAGCTGATAGCAACTCCAACCATCACCAACATTGAGGGAAATTATAAAGATATATGTTGACCAAAATTAAGGCAGAAAAACAGTGGCAGACTGTGATGGCTAAAACTGTGAACTTGACAGGCTCTAGGAGAAAGACCCAGGGGCATGTGTATCAGAGAGTTCTAGCCTGGGTTATGTGGGTGTTACAATTTCATGGGCAGGGGTCCCTGACTATATGAGAAGGAGAAAGTAAGCTAAGCACCAGTGTTGCCCTTCTCTCCTGCCTGTCTGTGGATGCAATGTGACAGCTGTCTCATGCTGCAGCTGCCATGATGTCCCCTACACACACACATTCTCCCGACACATCCCCTGTCACACACAGCCCAGGGAGAGCAGTTAAGTGCCGCCTTCTCCCTCTTTCCCATCTGGATATGCAACCTAGTCACCCCTATCCCGTAAGTAACTAGAAAGAATGTAGATAGCTTCATGGTGCCTCATTGAACCCTCCAACTGGGAGCCAAATAAGCACTTTCTTCCTCAAGTTTCTTTTGTCAGGAGGCTTTGCCACAACAGTGGGAATGGAAACTAATCCGTAACTGCCAACCAGACCTTCTGAAATTAGGAGGCGGTGTGAAAAGATGCAAGAATTCCACCCTCATATGTCTTCAAGTCAGACTAGTGAGTCCTGGCACTGGGGAAATGGCTCAGTGGATAAGGCATTTNCTGTGTAAGTTTTAGGACCAGAGTCTGGATCTCTAGAAGCTACATAAAAGTAAGCAGCCACCTGTAAACCCAGCACGGACTCAGGAATCAGCAGCCTAGCTAGACTAGCCAGCTCCAGCTTCACTGAGAAACCCTTTGTCAATAAATAGACATCAATAGAGAAAGACACCTGGTATCAACCTTTGACCTCTACAAGCATATACCCACACACATACTCATGCATCAGCACACACACATGCACAAGCCCTTCGGAAAGGATCTCCCTATAGTCCTCCCCTTGCTACTGGGGAAGAGTTCACAGCATCTTCTAGGCAGAAATGCTTCTGCTTCCAGTAGGAAGGCTACTCAATCTCACAGACCCATGTAACTAGTCGGAGGCATCTGTCAGCTGTACCAGATTGATGGATCAGCCTCTAGGCATCTCTCCAAAAGAGGTCTCTCAAGGGCTAAGGGACATGTGCCTGGGGTTAATTGAGTACCTTTAGATGACACCCCCACCCCCACATACTTTGCTCTGACTGATTCAGCTTTTCCTATCCAGAATTCCTTCCTGTGTTTCAGCTCCTTGTCCTTGACCCCTCTCTCATTGGTTTGGGGGTAGGGTGGGGTGGGGAGCAAGGCTAGGGAAGGGGTGAACCCAGTTTGCAAGCTTCGGGTACCTGGAGGGCTCCCTGTGCAGAGCTCAATACATACTTTCTGAGTGACTAGATGAATGAAGAAAGAGGCAAGAGCGGAGGAGGAAGGGGTGCGGAGCGTGGGCGAGGAGAGGCAAGGCTGAGGGTGCCGAAGTGCTAATGGGGAGCAGGCTGTTGGTGGGTTGAGAGCAAGGGCCCACACAGCTCTCAATTAAGTGAACTTGGATACAGAGACAAGGCAGAGAGTGAAAGGGTAATCACGGGCAGGCTGAGTCATTCCATCGGACAATCAGAAGCAATTCCGCTTCTCACTGCTCTGGAGGAATCAAAAGCCACTCTGCCTGGCAGGCTTTTGTGTGCAGGTCGGCAGCATTCTGCTGCCAGCTGAGCCTTCCTCCATACCGGTGGGTAGCTTGTGTCTCAGCGGCAGCTGATTGACATCGCTCCTCAGGAATAAGATTGCAATCCCAACCTCCCCCATTTCAAACATAAAGCCCTAGTTACATGCAAAGCTCAGGGGTAGCTGCTTGTACAAAAGCAAGCCAAAGGCATTCTCTTCCACACACACACACACACACACACACACACACACACGGCTTTCAGTGCTCTGGGTGCCAATGCCTGGCAGGCTTGGCAGTACTGGCATGGGACAGACAGTTGGACAGATGGACCAAAGAATGGAGATTCTAATCTTAGAGAACAGAATGTGTGAGAACAACGAGGGCTGGACTGCTGGTTAGATACTTTGCCATCTCATGTGGACAGACATAAATGATTTTAAGGCAAAGTTCAGGTTGGTAAGGATCTGAAAAACCAGTGGGGAAACAACCGTGGGTTTGGGGAAGGGCTAGGTTGACATGCATTTGGTCAGCATTTGACCAATCAGGTATCTCCAAGTCTCCACCTAGGCTGGATACATCTCAAGCTCCCTGAATCCTGAAGGTTAAGGACTCTGAGGAGAGCTTCTGGGTTCTCTTCAAAGTCTGATTTTTCCAGTCACTGTTTCCAGGTCCACATGGAGATCCTCTCTACTGACTCACCCATCTCATTCCATCCAAACAGCCAGAGACAAGGAGTTCCTTCCTAAGGGCATCTCTTGAATACAGAGGCTGTTGGGGTCCCTTCTGTGACATCACAGAGGCAACTCCTCCCCAACACAGGCCTGAGGCCCATCTGGCAGACAGGGCTAAGAGGCCTTGGGAGTTGGCAGGCACAGAAAGAACTTGGCCCCAGGTTGCAGATGAAATGACAGATGGAGAAATATTTAAATGAATAAATAAATAAGTAAAGGCAGTGTCTCATGTAGCTCAGACCCGCCTTAAACTTCTAGGCTTAGCCTTACTGTACAGCAGAGGATGACCTTCAATGTCTGATCCTCCTGCTTCTAAATCCCATGTGCTGGGATTATAGGTACTGTTCATCACACCTCTTTTATGTGGTGCTAGGAACTGAACCCACGACTTCCAGCATTCTAGACAAGCACTCTACCAGCTAAGCTGTATCACCAGCTTTGGAAGAATTTTTAAGCACAGAAATGCTTCAGCGTTCCACACTGAGAAGCCACGGCAGGGTTTGTGACTGAGGCCATCAGTAAGGCAGAAGCATATCCAGCACCATAAGCCTGCTNCCTGCTTGAGTCTGTCTTTAACTTCAGAAGAAAGGCTTGGGTAGGAATAGCGTTCCATGCAGAAAGATACCATTTAAGAAAATACTCAGATCAGACTCAAGATGAAATCACGTGCCTAGGCTGCTCCCCAGCAACCTGAGACTTCCCATGTCATCATCAGTCATCAACCCTGGCGAAGGCCAGGTAGAAATTTGTAACTTGTAACAAGAGATGAAACAGGAAAAGGTAGAAATCCCTTTGCCACTTACAAGATCCTGGGGGGGTGGGGGGGGGCTCTGCCTTAAGTGGGGAAGAAGGAAAACGCCAGTGGTGGAAATGGTGGGCAGGTGTGGGAGAAGGAGGTAATGAAGTGAGCAGCAAATGAGAGCTGCTGTAAAAGGCTGTTTCTTCCTGCTTTGCCACCCCCTCATCCCTACCCTATGCTGGCTCCTTCTTCATACCTACCATGGTGTGTGTGTGTGTGTGTGTGTGTGTTGGTATGTGCACGAGTGTTGGGGGTATGTGGTGAGTGAGTATGATATTTGAGTGGTATGTTTGTCATGTGTGTTTATGTTGTGTCGTGCCAGGTGGGAGTGGGTGGCTGTTCTGGAGTGGGGAACATAAGAGAGATAACTGGTGGACTACAAAATGTAGGAAGCACTGCAAAGCCCTGGCAGAGAGCTCATCTCAGACTCCCAGCCCTGGTGCTTGTCAGGTTTTGTCTGTTCCTTGAGGCAGGTGCCTTTAAGTAGTGGGTGTACCTGAGTGTGTTATGTTGTGTGCTCCATAGCATGGGCCATTCCCGTTGTGTTTCTACCTGACTTGAGGTAAAAACCTCTCTCAGTACCATTTGATATGTTTGTCCAGGGAATGTGATTTCTGTCACCTCTGTCCCGCCTTCTTCCACCACCCTTCTCCTAGGACTCAAGTCTTGCTGGAACCAGAGCCTCTTATTTCAACAAATGGCCTGAGACCCTTCTGAGCACATGGTCCTAGAGCCTCCTCTACAGTATCCAATGAGAAAATGAAACCACAAACTTCTTCAGAAGCCCAGCACATCAGCAGGTTGCCACTCAGCTGCCACCCCAGTCTCTGATTTTGTCCCCTTGGTACCTGTGAACCTTCCTGCAGGGTTAACAGCTGGCAGAGCCAGAGGCACATGAAGACACCCTGAAAAAGCTTGTGGAGATCAGGGAAATGAGAGTTACCAGAGCTACACCCCAGGACCTCTTCGCACTTCNGGCCCCAGTGGCTGTCGTAACATGTCATCACAGCTTCTCAGTAACTTTCCCCATGTTCATCTTTCTTCTGGAATGACCTTCTCTGACCCACTGAGGCTGCTCAGGCAGGTGCAGGAATGTGGAGAAGTGCCTTTCCCTCACCACTGTCTTGCTTGGCTGTGTCTGAAGAAAGCAATGCCAGTCCTGTGTGAAATCAAATCCCAGATCACAAGCCTCTATTACCTGGGGGCTGGTAAGGGTGGACGGACCAGTGCACACAGAGCTGAGGCCTCTGATGCCCACTGACACTGGAGACCCATTGTTCAGGTATTTTCTTTGCACCTCTATCACTTTATTGGTCAAAGCCTGACCAGCTCCTTGGGAGGAGGCATCTTGTCTTATTTTCCTCAGGAAATTAGGTAAGTGTGTGAATTTGAGTTGGATGTCTCTTTAATTATATTTCATCTGAATAATTAACTCCATCAGGACAACAGACAAAAGCTGGGATGCATAGTCACCTTACCATGTAGGTCATGGATAAGCCATGTTTCTTCCAATAAGGGCCAAACATGGATGAAGATGTCAGAGGAAGTTTAGCATCACCATTTTTTTAATAGACAAGGATTATTATCACCAACTGGCCTTGATCTTTTTATATAGCTGGGAATGACCCTGAATTTCGGATACTCTTGTTCCTACCTCCTGAGGGCTGGAATTATAGAATTATATATCACTATGCCTGGGTTATGCAATACTGGATATCAAATCCAGGGCTTCATGCATGTGAAGCAAGCACTCTACCAACTGCATCCTCAGCCCCAGATATTTGACATTCTGTCCACTACAAGAGCCAGGAGGCAGTCAGGAAGCTAGGTGCCACAGCTAACGCATCAGTTGCTCACATGCTCTTATGTTTGGTCCTTATGTCACCTGTACCTACAACAACCATGGGCAGCCATTACAGTGTTAAAGACAGGGTTTCTTGAGGTCCCAGCTTAAAAGCTGATTCTAGAACTTGGGATTTCTGGATCACAGGCCACAGCTCACTCTTCCTGGACACAGCCTCCTCATGGGGCAGCCAAGGCAAGAACGGCTGGGCCTAGCATGATGTACCTGGTAGGGCAGGCACTACTGACTTCCACCTTCTAGAACATGTATCATAGCAAATTTTAAAGGGATTAACTGCCAGGAACACTGCATTGTCATAGCATTCCAAGTATTTATCAAACACCTAACACATACATGGTCACTATCAGGGTCCTGTCACTATAGCAGTGAGCAGGACAGAGTCCTCCTTTACAGATAAAGTTACATGAGAAAATGGCAGAGTTGTTTGGCTTCAAGCCCCATACAAGACCATTCTTTCCTCCCAGGTCATCTCCCATTATCCAAGCTATATTCACCATNCTGGCAGCCTTTGGTCCATAGTATAAGGAGTCACTGGCACTACTGGGATGGCACCGGACATCTGGGGTCATCCATGACTGTGTTTTCAAAAACTCTTTACTGTTGACAATTTTTTTGACCACTGTCCCTCACATTCAGTTATATATCCTCTTAGGGCATTGCAATCCACAATTTAAGACCCTGTGTCCTGTGGTGTCACTGACTTCCCTCTTTCTTCCCATTCTATTCCCTGTGAATTCTCTGCAAACCCTTCTTTTTCTTCCACAAGCATCTCAGGCTTCTCTGCTTCCTGTGCCTAAGCCTGGGGTTGTTCAGACAGCACTTCCACAGGAAAGACGACTATGTGTTTGAAAGGCACACACCCTCTTTCTGCTCCTTCTTCTTTCTTTCAATTTGAGATAAGACTTTGGTGTGTAGCCCCAACTAGCCTTGCACCCCTAATCCTCCAACCTCAGCCTCCTGGGTACTGGGATGATAAGGCATGCACCGTCATGTCGAGCTCTCTTTGTTCCTTCGTATAAGAGCATTCATAGATCACAGCCCAGTGAAACTTCCCTTTCCTTCTATCTCCTCTGGCAGACTGCAAGCAGTTTTATCCAATACTGTATTCCCAACCTCTATCTAACACAGTTCCTGGCTCAGGACTTAAGTGGTTAGAAACAGGATTCCATGAGACAGGGTTTCTCTGTATAATAGCCCTGGCTGTCCTAGAACTCGCTTTGTAGAAACGGGTTGGCCTTGAACTCACAGAGATCCACCTGCCTCTGCCTCCTATGTACTGGGATTAAAGATGTGCACCACCACACCTGGTTTACAATGTTTTCATAAAAAAGAAAGAAAGAAGGCCCAATGTGGTGGTGCACACCTTTGATCCCAGCACTCAGAAGGCAGAGGCAGGTGGAGCTCTTGAGTTTGAGGCCAGCCTGATTTACATACTGAGTTACAGGGCTATCTAGAGAGAATCCNTCTCAAAACAAAACACTAAATGTTTTCATCCTTAACTGCCATCCTAAGGGAGACACTCAATGTGTCCAGTGGCCCTAGCACAGCTGTGACAAACCTGGCCTCAGTATGCACTAGATAAGTTTACTACTTTCCTGTTGCTGTGACAAACAGTTGGCAAAACTCCCTAGTAGGAAGACAAATTTATTTTGCCTCTCAGTTTTGGTGGGCTCAATTCATCATGACGGGGAAGACATTTATGCCAGGCAGCAGAAAAAGGGTAATGCCAGTATTTTGCTGGCTTTCCCCCCACACCCACCTCAGAGGGTGATGCTATTCACATTCAAGGTGTGTCTTCTTCCTTCTGGAAATCTCACAGACACACAAAAAGNTGTGCCTTGCCATCTCCTGGGTGATGTTTCCATGAGGCTGACAATGAGGCTGACTGTCATAGGAGGTAGTACCGACACATGGACCTTGGTAGTACCCTAGCCTATACCTCTGGTCAGGCTGTGGCTGTGGAAGGCATCTATAGACTTGTGTTAGACCTTCCTGCTATGGATTCACTGACTGACATAACCTTTAAAGGTGTAGGTGTAGTTATGGGTTTGTGTGAATGCCAAGCTGTGTTTCAGGAAAAGGATCTCGGATGTGCTGAGCACACTGCTGTCCTAATTTGCCTGGGGCCTTGGAATTCCTGGAGCATAAGACTTCAGTCCCAAGGAATGATAAACTCAAGAATATCACTGGGACTAGAGGGTAGGCCTACACAAGCAGGAAGCTGGGATTTGCAGAAAATAAAATTAGGCAACAAAGATCTGCTGATTTAACCTTGGCCCCTCATCAAGTAGCCTTCTGGGGTAAGGTAATTAAAAAAATAGAAAGATCCAGTAGCTGCATGTATGTTTCAGTAGAGCTGCCTCTCTATGATCTGGAGCTTGTTTGTAGGCAACAAGGCATATTGTATGGAGAAGATGGGTGATTCATTAAACTGGGGGCAGGAAGAATAAGAAGTCCATGAAGGGATAGCACCATCCCCCATCCTTCTTCCTCATGCAGAAGCCTCCCTGCAGACATCAAAGGGTGGGGCAGAGGAATGGAAGAGAACCTGAGTAGGTGGGAGAAGTCTAAGAAGGTGTGGGAGGGAAGGGAGTGAAAGGAAGACTGAAGAGAGGGGTTGTGGAGAGGAGCAGGAAAAAAGGCGGAAGATGGAAAGAGCTTGTTGGGTCCAGATGAATAGCAGGAGAGGGAGGGGCTAGTCTGGAACTCAGAAGAAGGTATTGATTGTAATGATGATGAGTNACCCCAGAGGACCAGCGCTGGACATGGAAGTGGGATACTGCAAGGCCAAAGCAGAGGTGTAAACTGAATGTGAGAACAGCATCATAGCACCACTGCTGCTGCATACTGAGATGGGAAGCCTTTTGTGTGTATGTCAGTGCTGGGTGCGCTGTGACCAGAACAAGAAGTCAGGATTTGGTGGCAAGGAGGTGTGATGTTGAGACCATTGTAGGATGAGTGAAAGTAATCCTGGAGATTCTAGAAAGGAAGGCAGCTTCCAGGGACTGGAGCATATATAGTCTAATGGTAACAAAAGTCTATGTACGCAGTGTGTATACAGGCAGGTATAGCCACCTACCTACTCCCCACTATCACCACCTCCAAAGAACAAGAGAAGAGATACATAAGGCTTTCCAGTTATTAAGAAATTATACAGCCAGGAGTGCTGGTGAATGCTTGTAGTACTCAGAAGGCTGAAGCAGGAGCATTATGAGTTCAAAGTCAGTCTGAGATATAGTAAGATCCTGTCTCAAAAATAAGAACAAAAACAAAAAAACCAACCAACTTTTGAAAATTAAAAAAAAATAAACCACATCAAATGTATTACTCTGAATAACTCTAAGTCAACTACAGAAAGACTTGCACATTCATGCTTACTGCTGCAGTATTCACAATATCCAAGACATGGAAGCAGACTATATGTCTACTAGATAAGTGAATAAAGAAAATGTGGTATATATATGCAATGGAATTTTACTCAGCTATAAAAAAGAATGAAATGACATTTAAAGGAAAGTGGAGGGAACTGGAAATCATCATGTTAAGTGAAAAACAAACATGTCTTCTCTTCTATGTGGAATCTAGATTTAAATATAATGACATAACATATATGATATTAAAAGGTATATATATACACACACACACATATATATGCATGGCATTAAAGTAGAAGGGGATTATTTGGGGAGAATGGGAGGGGGTGGGGAGGGACAGTAAGGGAGAAGGTAGAAAATATGAACAGGTGCTATGATATATACATGTGAAGATGTCACAGAAAAAAAATCATTGTCTTGTATACTAACTAAAAAATAATTAATTTTAAAAGTTTTTAATGTCAGGATCTCACCATATAGTTCTGACTGGCCTGGAACTCACTATGTAGGCCCCCCTAGTCTTATAGAGATCTGCCTGATTCTGCCTTCTNAGTGCTGAGATTAAAGTCACATGTCATGACACCAGGGCCTAATTTTTTAAAAAATTGTGAAGAAGCTTTAAAAAGAAATGATAATCAACATTTTGTTTTGTTTGTTTTTATTTATTTATTTATTTATTTTGAGATGGGGGTCTCACTCCTTGGCTCTGGCTGGCCTAGAATTCACTATGTAGACCAGGCTGATCTTGAACTCATAGAGATTCACCTGCCTCTGCCTCTGAGTGCTGTCACCACACCTGGTACTACTGATGTTTTTTAAAACTGGCAACATGAAGCAACTACACACACACACACACACACACACACACACACACACGCCCCAGGCTGGAGAGCAAACACAGGTTTTTGTATGAAGCAACAAAATTAAAGCTGATAAATAAGAATCCCTTCATGGTGGAAAAGCAAAACAAAGAAATAATGTAATCTTAGGCTAGATTTGTGTTGTTTGACTCATTAAAAGGTGCAATGGCTTAATTATTAAAGATGTCTCCAATGCTGGATGTCAGAACTGAGTATAAGAATAAGAGGCAGGTATTTATCTTTAATGGGACAAACCATGGAAAATATGATCTAAGAACTGGACCTTTCCCTGAGAATCTAAAACCCCAGTCACCACAGGGTGCAATGTGTCCTCAAAGCACCCTCTTCTGTTTCTACTCCCCCCCCCAACACACACACAGACAGAGCCAGAGTCTGAAACAGAGTTTGTCAGCGTCCTGGCATCATCCCAGGGTGCTGTCCATGCCTCCTGCCAACTCTGGCTTGATGCAATCTGGAAGTTCTCGTATTGGAGGAGAGCCGGTAGAAGACAAAGAAAGCAGAAAGGCTAGCCAACTGTAAGTACTGGCGACTGCTGCACTCACACTGTAAGTACTGACGACTGCTGCACTCACCACTATACCATTGAGCATGGACCCTGGCACACAGTAGGAGCTCACCAAATGCTCATTGAGTAAATGGATGACACTTTGCAGCAGCTAGAAGTTACATTTGTAGAACACTGACCCAATCCCTTCCAGCTGGGAACCCTGGCAACTTCTGTGAAATCACTGCCTTAATTTCCCTTTCAGGAATCAGTACTCACTCACTCATGACCCCCCACAACCTAAGTTACACTTTGGGTCTGAAATGCATGCTGTCCCATGCTGAGAAGTTTGAGCACTTGATCCTTAACTAATGCTACTGCTTTTGAAGGCTATGGAACCTTTGGGATATAAGGCCTGGCTGATGATGTTAGCCACTATAAGTGAACCTTTGGGGGTCCTGATGTTTAAATATTGATCGATAGGATCTAGAATCACCTAGGAGACCAACATCTGAGCATGTCCGTGGAGGGTATTTCCAGATGTTTTTTTAACTGAGAAGATCTAGCATGAATATAGGTGGTACAGTTATGTGGCCTGGAATCCTGGACTGCAGAAAAAGGTGAAAGCCAGCTAAGCACCCACGTTGATTGCTCTCTGCATCCTAACTGAGGATATACTGTTCCCAGCTGCCCCAAACCACTACCACCATGGCTGACTGTACCCTTGAACTGTGAGGCAAAATAAACCTGCTTCTTTTCTAAAGGAGTGATTTTACTGCATNTGTCAGGTATTTTATTGTCTAGCAAGAAGAGTCACTAACCCATGGGTTAGACCAGCCTCTGGCTCTGGTCTGATACTCNACCTAACCCACCAATATAAGCAGCTGCCACCTCAAGTATGGAACCATTCTAGCTGCCCTGCCCTCCCAGCCATGATGGACTGTTCCCTCTGAAACAGGAGTCAAAGCAACTTTCCTTTAAGGTGATCTGTCAGGTATTTTGTTACAGAGTATGGAACACATCTTAGCACCTGATTCTTTCCAGTTCTATTCAGTCCTTCATCTACCAACAATCCTCCCCATGCCCTCCTGAGAACACTCAGCACATACCACCTCATGGCCTTGCTAAGGNCGATGGAAACCTTCCTACATTTACTTTGCTGCTTTGTCTGATCTTTCTCATTAAAAGTTATTTTTTTATTCGTGTGTTTTTTTATTCATGTGTCACCATTTACAAGCCTTTGGGATCCTTTTAGGCTAACCCTAGTTTATTCATCTTCACATACCCAGCTAAACTGTCCATGCAGGGGTGTGGTGGGGGTGTGGAGGGAGGAGAGGTGTCAGAGAGGTTCAAAGAGGTTGGTAGAAGAAATGTAAGTGGGTTGCTGTTAAAACTGTGGCTTCAGAAACTGAACGTTCTTTTCCTAACTCACATGCTACTGAGAAGCAGAAGTACCACTAAGACAGGAAGGACACAAAAGAGCCTTTACACCATTCTCCTTGGGTAAAAAGACTGGTTCCCTCAGGTACTGTTCCCCTCAACTAACACCAGGTGTCACCAGAGAAGACATGATCTCACTTTCCTCCTGTTTTTAGTCCTTTCTTTGGAAGAGCTAGCCCTGATCTCAGAGCAGTCCCATAATAAGGGTGTGTGCTTCTTCCGGCTTCCATCTGCCCAGTCATCTTGCTAATTAGAGGGACTCTGGTTCCCCAGGCAGCCTGGTTCTGTCAGGCAGAAAAGTCCTCTCTGGTTTTCTGGATGTAGTCAGTGTTCCTGCTGGCCCCTCCTTGGGTGTTCACTTGTCATTCAGGCCTCATGAAAGGCTCCCTTCCAACTGCCCATTCACTGTAGCTCATTGTCCCTGCCCATTCATTCCCATTCATGGGGATAATTCCTCCAGCAGCCACATGCACAGGGGCGTGTGCACGTGTGTTGAGACCCCATGTCCCCATTAGCACTGAGGCCACTTGAAATAAAAGGCAGTGTCGCCTGAATGCAGAACGGCTCCCCCCTCTAACGGATGGAGTCTGTTGTACTCAAGTTATTTCAAGAAATACCAGGAAAGTGCANGGCTGCTGAGATCTGAGAAGGAGGAGGGGCAGGGCAATCCTGGCAGCCACCTTCTTAAAGCACTCACTGTCAGGGACTTGAGTCCAGATACTGCAGCAGGGTCCCATCCTTCCTGAACCAGCTCATTCTGGAGACACACTCCACCACACATGGCCCTCTCACACTTCCTGGATGTATCTTCCACTTCCTACATTGAATCCTGTTTCATTCAAACCGTAACTGTGCTCTTTTTGTTTTGTTTGTTTTATTTGTGGGCTGGTGCTGGGACTCAGGGCCTTGGTGAATGCCAGACAAATGCTTTCCATTGGGCTAGGTCCCCAGCTCTTCACAACACTTTTAAGATGATGATTGATAGATGATTATTAGGACTATAGGAAGCAAAGCAAAACCAAGACCATGAAATAGGATATAAGAGAAAAATAGCCAAAGGACCGCGTTATTGATCATCTACTACTTGACCACTGAAAGACGGGCCTACTGACCACCCCCAGGTCCCCAGAACCAGCCTTGATTCTCCCTGACATTAAGGTTTGACCATCTCTGCAGAGTGTTTAAGTCAGGGTCAATTTTAATCCAACCCTTCACTGAGGGCCTTTCCCTGGTTGACACTGGGACCCACAGGTCCAGAAGCCAATGGGCTTCTTAGCAATACCCTGTCAGTGCTACCAAAGCCACTTCGTGGACTCAAGAGATTTCAAATGTTGGGCAGTCCATCCGAATGGAGAGGATGGACTCCAGTCTCTGTAAACGTTCAGAGCACCTGATGGGAAAGGCTTTGCTGGCTCCTGCTCCAGCAGACACTGGCTGATGTTTGCTTGCCTAGTGAGAAACACCAGAATGTCTGCTCTCCCAAGATAGATCCCGTGGAGAGGGCAGTCGGTCCTTCACAGGGGTGTTTTGTAACTAAAAAGACAAAGAGACTCTGGGGTCCTACAGAAGTCGGTTAGAATCCAAATCTGCCCTGACAAAAGGCCTTGGGGAAGNCCCTGAACTGTTTGGAACCAAAATTTTTCCGTTTGCATTTGTATGTTCTTAGCTTCGACATGCTGAAAAATTAGACTGGATATTGTCATGCTCCACATTAATAATGTTTGGTCAACACTGGACCACATGTCCAATAAAAGTCTTGTTATAGTAGAACTGAGAAAGTCTTATCATCTAGTAATGTTATAAACAAGTGGTATGGGACATCACTGATGTGGTTTTGGTGAACACTGCTGTGTGAAAGAATATATACACAATTATGTATGCTACCTAATACTTGTTTATAAATGACTCTTTTACGTGTTATGGTGGCTAATCTTCATTGTTAACTTGACAAGTTTAGAATCATCCAGGAGACATGAGGTGGGAAGATAGGCCTTGAATGTGTGTACCACCAGTGGGCTGGGCTCTCAGACAGACTGAAAAGGAGAAAGCTGGGTGAGCACCAGCACTCATCTTTGCTTCCTGACTGGAGATGCCTGTGATCAGCCTCTTCACACACCCAGACCATGTTTTCCTTGCCAGAATAAAGCCTCCCTTTCTTACATGGCTTGTATCAGGTACTTCATCACAGCAAGGGCAAAAGTAGCTGGTACATTGGCTTGTGTGGTATACAATATNTTTTTCACTATTTTAGAGTCTTCTACCTAGAAAAAAAAGGTTCACTGTAAACAATATATAGCAGCCTCATGCTTCTTTTGATTGCAAGAAGCCATGTGGAATGACTGACTTGTACTGTTAGGTTTGTATAAATCACTCTATGATGAACTCACCTATAGACAAATGTCTTGTCTATGTCCCTGCCAACAGACAATGCCTGACTATAATGCTTTGTAGATGATGCCGGCCTGTGTATATAGCAAGTTTAGAACATCCCCAGATGCTATTTGTACTCACTCACCCCAAGTTGTGACATTTAAAAATGTCTCTAGACATTGCCACATATTCCCTGGGAGAAAATCTTCCTCAGTTGAAAGCCATTGATACACCCACCCTGGGATTTTTCTAAAGATTAGATGATATGCTAGCATATGTAGGTATCTCCCATAGCAATCCAGTACATAGGGAATGATCCATATATGTTAGATCATTTAATACTTTAAGTAAAATTCTGTAAGTTTCCCTTCCATACTCACTCACCAGGGATTGTCCCTGGGGTAGTGTCACAGTCCCTTGAGAAGAGCTCTGGGGAGGTATCCAAGCCAAGTGCTATCACTAGTGGCTTCACTAATCTCAGGATGTTCGGGTGTATTTGGAACTGTGTGAAGGGAAAAGGGGGTTGTAGTTTGCTATGGTCAAGAATTTTGTTATTGCTGCCTTGTTTTTTTGAGGTTATGGACCTCCTATTTAGCACAAGCTAAGCACTGGACTATATATTCTCAGTACATCTTCACTGTTTTGTTTTTATTTGAGAGAGGGTCCTATTAAGTCACCCAGGCTAGCCTCAGCAAGCAACTTTGCTGCCCAGCAAGTACTTGAACTTATGNTCCTCTTAATCCAGTCTCCTAGGTACCTGGGATTACATTTAGACCAACAAACTCATATACTAAAACCTAATCACCAATGGGATGAGGTCCTTTGGGAAGTAGTTAGGTCACTGCGGTAGAGCCCTCAAGAATGAGATTAGTATCCTTATACAAAGAGGCCCCAGAAAGCTGCCTTATCCACCCCACCACCACCACCACCATACAGAGACAGTGCAAGAAGTCACACTCCATGAAGTAGTATTTGGACCCTCACCAGACCCTGAATCTGCTGGCACCTTCATCTTCAATTTATCAGCCCTCAGAAATTGGAGAAAACATATCTGTTGCTTAGAAGCCATGGGGTCTGTAACAATTTTTCCTTATAGCAGCCCAACCAGAGTAAGACACTGCTGGAGGCCCAGAGACTGCAGCAGCTTAGGAGTCATTTCCAAGCAGACGATCTGTTTCTGTCTCAATTCTCTCTCTCCCCTTGCTATTCTGGGAGGATATAGAGTCCATGCTAGATGAGATAACAAGGACAGTGTGGATAAGATGCTGAGAGTCTGTTGGCATGGCTAGGGCAAGGGAGGAAGGATCTAGGCTCTGCAGGCTGCAAGCCCAGGCCACAGAGGAGAAGCTGCCTGCCCCGAATGCCCATTATACATCTGCCCTGAGCTGCTGAGACCATCCTACTTGCCCAGAGGCAGGCTTCCTCTGCATGTGCACAGGGCATGTTGAGTCTGGAGGTGGCACTTCCTTAAGAATTAGAACCAATGGGAGCCTTCCAAGTCAGCACTGGCTTCTTCCAGAACAAAACCAATGGAACACTATCATCCCTGGACCTCTGCAGGGACTGGTCTAGGAATCCACTCAAATTTCAAAATTTGCAAATACTCAAATCTCTTCCCTTTACTCTTCCTCTCTCTCCCTCCTTTTCCTCTTTAAGACAAGAATTCTACCACTCAACTACAGCCCAGACTTTGGGTTTTTGAGAACTTGAACTCACAATCCTCCAGCCTCAGCCTCTCAAGTGTTGGGATTACAGAATTATGCCACCACCTCAAGTGTTAAATCCATGATATAAAGTGGTATATTTGTATAGAACCTATCACAATGTCTGTGTTTTAAATCATGTCTGCATTAATTGCAACACCCACCAAAATGTAAATGCTATGTGAATAGTTGTTATATTGTATTGCTCAGGGAAATCATGATTTTTTTTAAGTCTGTTCATGCTCAGTACAGACACAACTGTTTTTCCCTACATATTTTTGATCCAAGGTATTGGTTAAATGCACAGATGTAGAACCTGCAGATAGAGAGGGACCTGAGGGAATCTGAGTGGCTCAACCTTTCTTTTGTGTGTGTGTGTGTGTGTATACTTGTGCATGAGTGTACATGATGGGAAAGGTCAACCTAGGGTATCATTCCTCAGGTGCTGTTCTTTTTTTTTTTCCAGACTGTCTCACTGATTAGGCTAGGCTAGGTGGTCAATGAGCCACAGGCATCCATTTGTCTCTACCTCCCAGTGCTGGGATTATAAGCACATACCACCATGACAGGCTTTTTGTTTTTTATAAACATGTTAGAGATTGAACACAGATTCTCATGCTTGCATGGCAAGCCCTTTATCTCTCTAGTACCGGGTGTCTCTTAATTTTTTAAAAATATTATTGTCAGCATGTGATGCGTGGGTGAGAGCATACACAAGCCACAGCGTAAGTGTAGAAGCCAAGGACAACTTTATGGAGTCAGTTTTCTCCTTCCACTTTCTATGGGTTGCAGGGATTGAACTCAAGGTATTAGTCTTCATGGCAAGTGTTTTTTACCCACCAAACCATCTCATCAGCCTTCAACCTGTCTTTCTTGGTGGTGGAACAGCAATGATAATGGACTTGACACCAGTTGACCAGACTTGTTCTGCAACACGAGTCACTAGGTAGGTACATGGCCTTCACTGAGTCCGTTCTCTCTAGGGATCCCTTTGTCATCTGCTCTCAGACAGGCTGGCAACTGCTCCCTAAAGTTCACTGGGTAGAGCTATAGAGCTCACTGACCCAATCTACCCTGAGGAGGAAGGAGGGGCTATGGATGAGCACTCACCCACAACCAAGTACTATCCCCCACTGAGGGTGCAAGGCCATGCCAGAGCCGCTTGAAAGGGAGTTGACAGATGAAAGGGGCTGAGCTGACAGGATGAGCACAGACCAAGGCCAAGGCCAGCCATCTCAGAAAGGCAGAGCTCAGGGGCCCTTGTGAAGATTCATGAGAGCATATGTGATAAGCGCTGGTACCCACAGCAGCTGAGAGAGAGTCCAGCAGAGCATCTGAAGGGGAAAGAATTTGTTGTTTTGGTCTTAATCATAAGATTAGCTGAGAACAAGTTAAAAAAAGCATATACTTTTTGCTTCTCTCTGTCTGTCTCTGTCTCTCTCCCAGAGAATTGAGAATTAAGAACTCCAAAGGTGTGTTCTGCAGACACATGTATATGTTATGCACTGACTGATCTGTGGACTGGATTCTGGGCTCCCAGCCACGCTGTCCTTGCAGGTGTCGCATCTGCTTCTCATCCCTGACTTCAGGTCCCCTACAATCTTCTGCTCAATGAATAGTGACACCCTAGAGGATGGCCTGCTCACTCCCCTGCCTCCAACTTCCTGTATAAAGGTCATTCCAAGCACGGGTTTCAACACTCCATCACTATCACCTGATAACCTCCATGGCTCATTTCCTCAAGACCCAAGCTACTACCTGATAGTCTCAGAAAACCTCTGCGTGAAATCATGAATCAATAAGCTGTGATTGACTTTTATTTTGAAGCAGGGTCTCAATAGTTAGACCTGGCTAGCTTCAAACTACCCATCCTTTTTCCTCCATCTTCTGACTCAGCAGTCAGGGTTATAGGTATGAACTAGGAGCTGTAAAAGTGATGTGTGGAAAATTATCATTTACTTCCTTCGTGAGACCTTGTTGGCCAGAGTCCCTTTCTTTATCTCTGAAAATAATTTACAGTTCTTACCTGGTGACCCTATAAGCACACAGTGAGGATCAAAGACACAGTAAATGTCAAAGGGTTTTTTTTCTACACTGTGAAGGGCAGAACAAGTAACCAAGTTCATTTGTGTCTCTAGAATCTTTCTTGATGTCCATTTAAGATAGTCTGCACATTGTTTCCCTTCATGGGGAATCTTCTTCATTTACTGGTCAGGTAAATCTTATCCCCACAATCGCACCCATCTCCCTACACCATACCTTCAGCCATCACCACCAAATCCATGTCAATAAAGGTGGAGGGTGGAGGTTTCCAGACATAATCAAGACAATGCCAGCTGCGCATAGTGGCACACTCCTGTGACCCCAGCAATTTAGTAGGAGCAGGAGAATCAAGAGTTCAAAGCTATCTTCAGCTGCAGAGTGAACTTAGGTCAGCATGGGAGTCACGAGACCCTGTCTCAAAAAAAAAAAAAAAAAAAAAAAAGGCACAAAAAAAGAAAATGTGGTATTTATATAGATTGACCAACAGGAAAGAATAGACTCAGAAACAAAACT
>LZPO01027979.1:40006-59283 GCA_001675575.1 Neotoma lepida | reverse complement strand
AGTTTAGAGCTTCTGCTCATTTATACTGTTTGAGATCAAATTGAGGATGTGAAAATATAATAAAGACTCAGGAATGCAGACAGACTGAGCCATTAGTGTTGCCTGTGTGCCAGTGTCAGGCTCATCGTTTGCATTTTCAGCTCGGCCCAAGCAAGCAGAAGCATTTCTGGGCTGGACTGAGCTACTTGCCTTTTCTTATCCGGGATATTTTTTTACTAGATACAATGTTACTGACTTGTTTCAGTTTTGTTACTATATAACTGGAGTTGCATATGTAGCTAATGGGCTAAATGTGTTACCATTTGAAGCAAGGCTAAAAAAGCACCGCCTTGGTGTGTGCTTAAGCAGAGAGGCAGCCTATGAGAATGAACAAAGGTTTAGGTTCTGGGTGCAGTTGGCATCTGTCTTGGTTTACAGTACCTCCACTTCTCTGCAGGGGGGTTAGATAGTATATAAGTATACTGTTCTGGGCATCCAACTGAATCCAAGTCCTAATGCATGTGGACCATGAACTGTACTACAAAGCTGTGCCCACATTCCTTGTTATCGTATTGAAAAACACATACATGTATGTGTCCACTTCAGCTAGAAGCTTTTTCCCTATCTTGATAATCTAAAGAGAAAAACAGAATGAAATCAGTCGAGGAAATGATCCAGCTGGCTTCTTCAGTTGCTCAGAAATAGAAACCAAACAAAAGTGAAATAACTGAGAGGAAATAAACAATTTCTTTTTCTATCTGAAATGTCTAGATTATCGGGCAAATGACACAATCCCCCCAACCATTCCGTACAACCAATCCTATGACCAGAATACGGGAGGATCTTACAACAGCTCAGATCGGGGCAGTAGTACGTCTGGTAAGTAANAAAGACACAAGCCAATGTCAGCCTTTCTTCTAAAAAGAAATGTTGAACAGAGCATTAATGAGCTGTTGTACTGAAGTGATGTGTATCATCGCTTTGTATCCTAGGAGTCCCAGACACAGGTCTGGTCTGCCATTTAAAGCTCTGTTCGCCCAATAAACTGCTTCCTATCCTACTTGGCACCAGATACCAAGCGTGTTTCCTTCTTTGTTACTGAGGCTTAGCAAAGTCAAGANTATAAAATAATTTTTCAAGGCAGTTAAACTTTTTTTTCTTCAGCCAAAATACCGCCCCAAACAGTGCAGATGTGATTAATTGGCTAACTAGGTTACCACGTNGTGAANTTAGGAGAAGAAAGCCTGAGAAACAATAGTCCGGGCTTGAAGGACGGCAGGAACCTATCTTAGTTCACAGTCTGTCCGAGATCTCCCAGTTCTTGCTGGAAACTCAAGAAGTTTCCTCCCAGTCTCAGCCTGTCCTGCCTCAGAAGCCACCTTGAGGCTTCCTTGTGGGTCCCTGTGGGGCTGCAGCTGTCTGCCAGCTGTTTTCCTGATAGGGCTGCAGATGGGAGTTTGCTGGCAGTTAAGTCCTGTTTTTGTAATTAAAGGCGGTTCATTATTAGAACTAACATGTGGCGAGTCACACCACAATGAGAACGGAGCGATTGATCTTAAGTGGAGTATGCTTCTCCAGGCCAGGGAAGAATGGAGCTTCCTGGCAACTGCGGGAGTCGTTGCCAGGGTCTTTGTGCTCAGTGTATTTGCCCTCTTGTGTAATGATGCTCACATTTGCAGTTCCCTATCTTCCCTTAACCGAGCGAGGCTGGGGCATTTTCTAGCCTTGCTGAGAAGGTTCTAATGTGAATTTAAGGGGCTTAGAAATGATCCTTTACCATTTTAGATTTTTCTTAGATTGTACTGAATATTCGTTTTTCAAAGTATTACATGATTTTTCCTTCTCCAAAGTAGCTAAACTCCGTGTTGTGAATAAAATTTCAAGTATCTGTTTTTGGGGGAAATCATATATAATATTTAAATATTTGGTTACTATATGCCACTTCATCTTTGAATTCTTAGCTATTTGTAGAGAAAACCATATTTTAATAGGGAAGAATATAATTCTAGGTTATTGATTTTCAGTTGACTTCTATCACTTTAGATACCTGATCTTGAAACTTCTGTTATCATTGATTGTTCTGGGGGGGGGGACGTTGATAAAAGGAGACTAATGATGTGAAATCTCATGATAAGTGGAGATCAAAGCACCTGAATGAAATTCAGGGGAGGACTGCATTGTTCAGCATCTTAGGGCAGATGCTGTTCTTAGGAAAGACGTNTATGAGGAAACCAAGAGAAAGGCACAGGTTAATACTAACTCCATAACACATGCCCCATAGTCCTCCCAATCCAAACAACTGAAGGTGTAAGAGAACACAGAGACACACAGGCATGTGACTGACAGTCACCNGTTATTATTAACAGCTGACTTGCCCTTCAGCCCACACTTGATGCAATAACAGACCAGCCCAAGAATGGCTAGCATGACAAACAGTTCCTGTGCCTGAAAAGTCCCCAGGGACTTAAAATCATTTTAAAGGTTCGTTGACTAAGCTAAGGCCTGCTTCATCTCCCATGGGACTTGTTTCAGAGTCATAACGAAAAATTAAAGTAATTCTGTGATTTTGGGAGGTTCATCTGAGAAAAAATAATTACAGACTCGGTGTTCATAATATACACGTGGATCTGAAATACGTTTCATCACACAGTATCTTCTGACTTAAAACTCTCCAAAAATTAGTTTAGATACAGCTACCAATGTTTAAAGATTAAGTCCATTTCAAAATCAAAACACCACAGTAATTGAATAATTGGGCTACTTCAATCTGCTGAAAATATTCAGGAACATCATCTTTTATTATTATTATTATTATTATTATTATTATAAGCTATAATTTTATAGAAACAGTGATTAAAAATACTTTTTTAAATGCACTTTTCTCCTTCTTTTGTCACTAAATATATTAGTTCTTCTGGCAATTTATTTTGCCCCTACCTTCCTTCCCCAAGAAAATGAGCAATTTCATTGTGCCCGAAACATTCCAATGGACAAGTACAAATTATATATATTCAGTGATTTAATGCAACAGTAGAACACTAATAGATCGTATCTGTATTTTATTGTATTTTAGGATTCAGCAATTAAATAATAAAAAGGCACTCCAGAAAANATGTCCACAGCTCATTTGTTTCAGATGATAATCCATAATGCAATTAATTGCTGTAGGAAGATTGCTATTAATGATATGACTTGTGAAATTCATTTAAGCTTGTGTTGCTTCCTTTGCTATGTACTTGGCAGTTGAACTTGGCAGTTTTTGGCCTTTTCTCTTGTATCAAGCTCTGCTTAATAAAGAAAAGTACACGAGTGTGTGTGTGTGTATGTGTGGTGTGTATGTGTGTATGTGTGTGTGTAATGAATTGTAGGATAGTAGCAGAAAATATTGAACTCTTTAATAATGGAAAATAAAATGTAAAGATCAGAAACAAAAGACCTGTATTTTATTTCTTTTCTAGGGAGTCAGGGGCACAAGAAAGGGGCACGGACACCAAAGGCACCCAAGCAGGGCGGAATGAACTGGGCAGACTTGCTCCCCCCTCCCCCAGCTCATCCTCCCCCACATAGCAACAGCGAAGAATACAGCCTGTCTGTAGATGAAAGGTAAGGGGTTGCCAGTGTGAGAGGCGCAGTCTCCGTGCTTGAGAGCAGATAAGTCAGGGTTCACCTGTATTGCCAAAAGGAGATTCCTCAGGTTCGTAAACACCGGCCTCTAAATCAAACAGAAGGATTTAATGGCCCTCCTCAGGGAAATCTCAAATAAGAATTAAGGTTTAGGAAACCTACCNTAGCATCTGAAAATAGATACATGTATTATATATATACACATTTTATATCCACAAATATAGAAGCTCTCCCTAGGGCTGTCTCAAATATTAATTAAGGTTTAGGAAGCTTCTTTGACACATATTATATGTATACACTTGTACCCAGATGCTGATTACTCACGTATGTGTACACATGTATGGACATATAAAAATAATGTGTATACATGTAAGTTCATATGTGTAGAACCATGTATACATGNTTTCATGATATTTCAAGTAAATTCATATACTCATGGAACTACTGAAGTCAATGTCAAAACAGTATATGATGTTAATCTCCTTAGATTATAATGGAACAAAAAAATCCCTATCTAATGGTGTTTTCATTATACTTATTTTTTGGGGGGTGGGTCAAGACAGGGTTTCTCTGTGTAGCCATGGCCATCCTGAAACTCTCTCTGTAGACCAGGTTGGCCTCGAACTCACAAAGATCCTCCTGCCTTTGCCTCTGCCCCTGCCCCTGCCCCTGCCTGTGCTGGGATTAAAGGAGTGCACCACCACTGCTCAGCCACTATACATTTTCTATCGTCAGTGTCTCTGGAAACACAAATACTTTGCATTGTGTTCTGTTATCTAGCAGGTTGCACAGCTGAGAAGTGGACCATAGGTTCACATCCAGGTTTGTGAAAGTGTGTTCTGTGATGTTCTTGCGATGATAAAGTTCTCTAACAATGGATTTCTCAGAACACATCTCTGCCATTAAGTGTTAGAATGTCCTTATCACGCGTTAAATTTTCCTAAAACAATTGCATCAATCTATACAATTCACAGTCTACTGGAAAGCACTCTTAAATAACATTACATTGTGCTATGGTTTATTTAGAAATTTAAATTTTGCCGAACCAATTCTCAAAGCATTTGATGAGTATAAATAAACCCCATGGGTAAAATTTAGGAAGCAAGTATGCTGTTTTCATTTTCCAGAATCTATCACTGGACATTGTACACCAGATAAAATAAAAAGCTGCTTCACCATTGGCACCAAAGGAGAACCCACCTAACAGAGACTAAACAGCCAGAAAGTGTAATCTACCTGAAAATATAGTCTTTTCAGTGACTAGAAATAACAGAAATAAGGCTTGATCAATGTATACTCCCCAAAGAAAGGCTTGAACGGTTTCAGCTCTGCCCCATCTTCCTCTTTTCTAATAATATTTAAAGTGTATTTAAATAAGGTTCTTATACAGAAAGTGTTTATAGGCAATTCTCATTATGTATAACTATTATGCTGGTGATGCTCAGTTACTGAANATGAACGCCTAGAGGGAAGTAGGAAGGAGTTCCTAAGAGCCTCCACCTCAATGATTTTTGTCAGTGCACCCTCTTCTTTTATGGGCATTTTATTTAAAATATTTCAGTAAACATCTGTTCTTCTTCCCTAACGTGATGCTCACAGCCAACAGCACTAGATCATTTCTGAGCATATTCACCCCTAAGGGACATGAGGCCCATCACTACCTTCCTTAGTTTAGTGGTACTTGGGCACCTCTATTGCATGTCACAATAAACAGGAAAATCACCAACATTATGCAAAATTCAAAAGAAATGGAAGAAATTAAGAAAGCACTCAGAACTATGGAAACTGCTAGGAGGGTGATTATGTAGGGTATAACCATGAACTCAGGTTATAATAAATGACATGAAAGCAGGTCATTTTATTTATATATATTTTTTAACCTCAGCTGGGAACATACACAGCAGGTGGCTTGATTTGGGCCTCTGTGCAGATGTGAGAATGACCATGAAAATGTCACCAAGGCCGATTTTGTGGTTACATATAAATTTTACTGAGTCAGTAAATTTGCAAGCACGGAATGTGCAAGTGACAAAGATCCGTTCAGCTGCTGTTTTTAAAAGTTTGTTGTCCCAGCTATTTTAATACAATAGTGACTCTAGTACAAACACACACACACACACACACACACACACACACACACACACACACACACATTAACATGAAGTTTAAATAAAGAAAGAAAAAATAAAACAAAATCTTTAGGCGTTACAATGGTACCCCAAAGAGCATGGTTTTGAATGAGAAGAATGAAGGCTTCCTGATCAAATGGCAGTTGTTCTTAACCTTGACACATGAGACGATTCTGCACAAAGAACAGGGGGTTTAATGGACACTGGGACCACACAGAGACGTGGACTCCTAGAGAGCTAACAGGAAACACATGGAAGGGAGTGAGGAAGCTGGGAAGGCAGATGTAAACCAGATCGCCAGATACTCGAGGATCTTGCCTTTGCCTTGGCATTTTTACTTTTTATTGTTTAAGCAATTAAAGAATAGTTTATTGCTTTGGAGTACATGAGTGATCTGTGAGTGGGGTACAATTAATTTTGCAAATTTGGAGCAACTTGAAGATACTGAAAAGAAGAGTGATCAGAAGCAAAGAGATGAATTGAAAGGTTAATGCAGTGGCTGTTAGCGTTTCCAGCATCCTCTAACCACTTCGGGGTCCCACGGCTGTGCGTGCACTGTCAGCAATCAGGCAAAATGCTTAGTCACCCCAGGGTCTCAAATAGTACGTGTAAGACGTGTAAGACGCATGCGCAGCATGGCTATGTANTCTATGCACGTTCCTGACGTAGCTATGTAAGTCCCCTATACGCATGCGTCGGGCTACCTTTAAAAGCAGACTCCGCTCGCCCCTTGCTCTCTCTGCCACCTCCTTTCCAGAGGCCACCTCCACCGACCCCCTCTCTCTTCACGCCCCGAAATAAACTCTTAAAGTAGGTTTTGTTGTGCAATACAACAGTGGCACATACAACAAACACAAAGAACTAGCTCGGGAGTTTTTACAGAGAAGATAGAGATGAGCTGGGGGAATGGTTTGATGCAGAAGAGAGATAATGTGAAGAATATAAGATGTTTAGATACGAGAGCAAATTACTGTGCTTCTTGAGAACAAAGGAAATGTAGACAAGAGGGACAAAGGCTAACTTATTAGAACTAGAAAAGGAAAAGAATACACAACATCAACTCTTCTGACTGAGGGAAACCAAACAGGTGGTAGAATATGAGTAAATTGCGAGCTAACAAAGGCAGCTATGGCGGTGTATGCCTGTAATCCCCGTGGCCAGGAGGCTGCCACCAGATTGTGAGACGGACGCCAGCCTGGATTATAAAGCAAGACCTGGTGTCTCTCTGAAATAAAAGAGGGAAAAAATGAGAGAGAATAAAAAGAAGAAAGAAGTATGCAATTTATACAGTATAGTCTGTCTCTGCCATTGAAGTAAGTGAACATGTCCTGGGGCAAGCAGACGAAGAGAGCTTGCTTTCCCTGTCTGCACCCTGATGCCCATTGCAGCTCTATCTTGCAGAAGAAGGCATTGGATTGTCCGAGGCCATTGTGTTTTACATTCAAAATCCTAATTACAAACTAGCCAACCTTGTATTCAACTAAAGAAATAATACTTCTTCACTGTAGTGTCAGAGGAAACATGGGTCGTGCTGGACTAAATAACTTGAGTCCCTTTGAAAGGATTTCTCCCAGTTTAGAACATCACCTTGGGCTATTTGCTGTTGTAGAATATTATTTTAAGGTGTGTTATTTTCTTTATGTTGCATTTGTTTAACTCTATGAAGCTGTGTTACTGTGCCTGTCTAAAACACCTGATCTAATAAAAAGCTGAACGGCCAATAGCACGGCAGGAGAAAGGATATGTGGGGCTGGCAGGCAGAAAGAATATATAGAGGGAGAAATCTGGGAGGAGAGAGCGAGGAGCCAGAGAAGGAGGAGGACTCCAGGGGCCAGCCACCCAGCTACACAGCNAGCCAAGGAGTAAGAAACAAAGAAANGTATACAGGAATAGAAAAGGAAAAGTCCAGAGGCAAAAGATAAATGGGAGAATCTTAAAGAAAAGCTGGCTAGAAACTAAGCCAAGCTAAGGCNGGGCATTCATAAGTAATAATAAGCCTCTGTNTGTGGTTTATTTGGGAGCTGGGTGGCGGGCCTCCCAAAAGAGTAAAAACAACAACAATTTGCAGTACATTTTCAATCTTTTTCTGAAGAACCTATGAATGACAGAGCCAGAGTGCCCCAAGTATATTGGAGATACACTAAAACAGCTATGCAAAACTATTTCCTATTGTAAGACTCCCCGCCGCCCCTATACTATGCTATTGTATGTTCTGATAACTTCTAACAATGAGCTGTTCCCTAACACTGAGGCTTTAATGAGACCCAGACAGACTTACAGATCTGAAAGCCATTTAGTGCCAGCACTGTCTAATACAAATAGTTTACTGCACGTTTTTAATACTTTGTTGTAGCTATGACCAAGAAATGCCNTGTCCTGTGCCGCCTGCAAGGATGTATTTGCAACAGGATGAGTTAGAAGAAGAAGATGAAAGAGGCCCCACCCCCCCTGTAAGGGGAGCAGCTTCTTCGCCAGCTGCTGTGTCCTACAGCCATCAGTCCACCGCCACNCTCACCCCTTCACCCCAGGAAGAACTCCAGCCCATGTTACAGGATTGTCCAGAGGACATTGGCCACATGGCCCATCAACCAGACAGGAGGTATGTTCTCACTAGCTGCCTTGCTGGCCAAGCAGAATTTCTGCTCCTCAGAGATAGTTGTTGAATGTTGTGCCATTAAATAATTTTTTAGTCACATGAGCATTTTCTTGAGCTATCAGCCCACACAGTATATGGACACACCAAGTAACACTGTTAACTCTCACTGAAAGGTTTACAAATCCCAGTATTGGGTTTTTCTGCCGATGCAATAAATCAGATCAGGCCGATTTAAAAGTCCAGGTTTAAGGAGCAAAGCACCCCCGGGTGATTCTTGGGGGAAGAGATCAGGAGAGAAATCCCATAGCAGGTCTAGAGACAGTATCTTAAATACTCTGTAGGAGTGGTCTTGAGCATCTCCAGGNGGAAGAGCTGACCCTTGGCAAGCTTTCTGAGGGGCGGGGTCTGGAATGGGAGGAGTTGGGGCCAGAGCGGAGCTTCCCAACACGCAAGTTAGCTGAATTGACCTCCATTGAGNAATAACCAGAAGCTATTGTACCTAAACATTCACCCACTTATGACAATTATATTCATGAGCACCTGTCTCATTGTGAATCCTATGTTCTTGATGGTGAGTGCTTCNGGCTGTAGTTTTTCCTATATATGGACAAGATGCCTCTTTGGTCTGCAGAAAAAGATATTTTTCTCCAGTCACTTTAAGTCCAGCAAAATATCATTTAAAATGGGTTGGTATATTTATTTTATGTTGACTTCAGATATCTTGCTTTTGGTTTAAATATCAGGCTGGAATATTTCTGTCCAGGCTACAAACAGGACACATGTGTGCAAATATGCACATCAATGTGTGTGCTTAGGCATTTTTTAATCTATTGAGCATTTCCAATAATCCATTTTATTACATACAATGAATATGCATGTCGTTTCTACCACATAAAAACTATTACTGAGCCTTGTTAGTTTCTTCTCTTTGATGATTTTGTTTGTTCTATTTTATTGCCCTTGACACATCATGTTATGTCTCTGTTGCTTTCCTCATTCCTAATATCCTTTGAAACTGAACACAGTATTTGCCTCAGAAGATTTTTCTTCAATATTCTTGAATAAAACAAATTCTAGCCTCTGCTGCTTGAAGTTAACCCCGTNGATTAAAACACAATTTGCAATGCTTATTAAATATCTTCAGAACTTATTACTAAATGTAAATGACATGCTTTCTCTAAAGAAGATTTTTAAACCTTCTTGTGAATGATGGAGGTCTCCGTGTGTTTCAAACTGGGTTGCCGTATATTTAAATTAATAGTATTAATCCTTGCAACTATATGAAGATGGAGAACAAATAAGGCATCTCTTTTCCCTATTAAGGTCACAGACCATCTCTGCTATTCTTATTAAAAGCAAATGAGGCGCTAATAGACACCATTAAGCTCTGAAATANCTCAGCATTCTTTCATTCTCTAAAATTACCTAAATTTCCTGTTGCCTAGCTACACCCCCTCTGAGGTTGCCTGTGGAATCACTGTCTTCCAGACTATTCTACAGTCTTTTTATTTCTTTTGTTGGTGGTGGTGGTTTATTCATTGACTCAGTTACTTGCTTATATTTCGCTTTGNTGAGACAGGATCTCTGTGTATGGCCCAGGCTGGCCTTGAACTTGTTCTGATTGTCCAGACCTCCCTAGTACAGGAANTACAGGTGTGGGATCCCACCCCCTACATAATCTTTTGCACATGCCTTTGAAACAAAGTGAGTTCCATTTGCTCTGTCCTGACCTTGCCTCCCAGTCTTTTGCCAATCCCTGACTTCACTGTTAACTCTCTGGCCTTGAAANTTTCTTCTCCTTAACCCTGTCTTCTGATTGCATGGACCCCGCCTTTTAATGTGGTTTAACTTCCACCTCCNAGGTTCCCATTCGCACCTTAGCCCTCTGCTTTCAGCTTGTTTTTGCTTCATTCATCTCCCTCCCTGTCTTTATCCCTCTCAAGCTTCCTGCAGTGACAGCNTTTTATGAGTTCTGGGAATCAAGCACGACCATGTAAGTGAAGTGTCTGGGACAAACAGTTTTCAACAAATGGTANCTTCACCCTATTAACTGATTCACCCACTACTTATATTCTGATTACTGTCAAATTTATTTAGCCATCCCAGACTTTTCTTCCTGAGTGTTACAATATTTTCACGTGTTCCTGGAGTGTAGTGGCTGTCTTACGTAGAATGATCAACCATACTATTTCAGCCAGNGTATGGGGAATATAATAGCCAAGGTCATATATAAAATGAAAACAAAAGCCTCTGCGTGTTTGAGATCAATAATCTTCCCATTTANTCTCTGTTGTTTTCATCCATTCTGTAATTCCAGTTACGTACCAGTTTCCTTTAATGGTAAACTCCAAAATAGCTCTTAACATTTTTCTGTGGTTTCCATTTTTCCCAGGAAGGCTTCAGCTCNGCCCCAAACAAAAGCAAAACAAACAAAAATTTTAAATATCTCCCAACACCTTTGAAATGATCTCCCATCTCTGTCTATTCCGTTTTCCTCTCTCTCCCTCTCCCCTTCCCCCCCTTTACCCTTCCGGATCTTTCTCCCGTTGAGTCAGCCATAACAGCTTAACACAGTATCCATTAGGTCTCTTCCCCTTTGCTCACCTTCTCCTCAGTCCCTGAACACACTCTCTTTTCTGCTTAGTCTGTTTGAAATTCCCTGAATTTATCTTAAGGTCACAGCACAGGTCTTGTACCTCCTGTTATTTTACGACCTGGCAAGCATGTCGCATCCTTTGGAGGCTGCTCCCCCTCCAAAGCTGTCCTCTGGTTGCCTGGGAAAAACCAAGCCACTTTTTTCCTTTAAATTAGTCTTTTAGTTTTAGAGATTATAACATAATTACTTCATTTATCTTTCCCTTCCTCCCTTGAAATCCTCCCATGTATCCCTTCTTGCTCTTACACAAAGTCATGCCCTCTTTTTCCATTAATTGTTGTTACATGCATCAGTGTGTATGTATATATATATATGTATATATACATATATATATATATTTCTGAATACACAAAATATACCTTGCTCAGTCTATGTTACTTGTATGTATGTCTTCAGGGCTGACCATATGGTATTGGATCGGTATAGTCTTCCCCAGGAAAGACTGTTTTTTCTGCTCTCAGCACTCCTTAGCTTCCTGTNTTTCTTTGTGTAGGGCTGAGGCCTCTTCAGCTTTCCCAGTCCGTGTTAGAGCGTCTGTTGGTGTCCTCCTTGTTCAGCTCCTATTCAGGCAGTCATGTTGGTGGGACTTGGGTGAAGCTTCTAGCATTCCTAGAAACACAATCTCACAGGAAACTCCCTCATCCTTTGGCTCCTGCAGTCTTCCCACATCTTCTGCTGTGCTCCCTGAGCCTGAGGTGAGGGTGTGAGCAGCTTTTTCGATGCTCTCTGCAAAGCTTTCTTCACACCTCTGTCGCCATGCTAATAGGATTGCTTGTTGCTTTGGCATTTGTATCTGATCCTCTATTTGAATGAAGAACCCTTTGAGAAGAGAGCTCCTGAGTCTGAATTTCTAGGTGCTTTTTTTACTGTTAGGGAAATGCATTTAAATACATTTATGCTCAATGAGTTGAGTGCTATTATATTCAGTCCATGAAGGTATATAAACTTGATTTCCNGAAGCGTCACCAGACTGGACACTGGACATTGATAAAGTCAATGAAAACTCACTTTAAAAAATTAANAGCGCTTATTGTGTTTTGTAACAAACATATTGTGTATGTTTATTATAGATGTTTTCAAAATAAAGGTCCATTTTTGGCAATATAGAAAATATAAAAGAGCCAATAACCTATGTAATCAGGTAATCNTGTTAAGAGGTTCAGTAAGGAGAGGGGTGGAGGAAGGAAAGGGAAGAGGAAATGATGTAATTATTTTATAATCTCTGAAAATAAAATATATCAGATAGTTACACAAAAAAGAGCCTCAGAAGCCCTTACCTCTGCATATTTTCACATTCTTTCAGTGCCATCTGCTAGCGTTCTTTTACAAGCTGCTGTTTCCATTGCAGTGTGTTTTCTATGCTGATCATCTCAAACACAGATATTTGTGTTAAATGTATCTTATAATTTATTTAACCTGTCCCCTAATGTCCGTGTTTACATCGTGTCTGCCTTTTNAGTGAGTGAACAGTGTTGGATTCCCATCTGGAATTAAATCTTGAATGTGACTTCTTCTTTNCCCTTTGCCTATTCAAATGTGTGTCTGTCAAACAGATGTGTTCTGTTTTGCGTCACCCTGCTACTTCATTGCTGTTGCACTCCTTAGAGACAGTTATTGCTCTACANATCTCATTTTATATCCAAGTATACCCATATATCCAAGTAGTTGTTTTCCTGAAAGTTTTTAACTACCTAAATATCACTCTGGCGTGTTANTGCAAGTGACACACAAGACACCAGNCCTAATGTACTCTCCTTCTTCTGGCAGCCAGTCTCCCTTGACTACATTGTTGTCATGTCCCACTNCATGGCCTGGTTGCATGGAGTTGTCCCTTGTTCAGTCAGAATCCCTGCTANAGACTCTGCTGATGCATTTTCTTATAGTTCAGACTGCTTAACGTCCTTCAGTGGCTTCCCATCTTCCTTAAAATAGAGACAGCATCCCCAGAAGAGCAGTCAGGACCCTTGGTGACCTGTTCTTCAGTCACTTTATCCCTACCCACTGTCACTGCCTTTGATGTCATCATTACGTTTCTTTCACTTCAGNAGTGAACTCTATTCTTGTTCACCCCAATATTTTTGCATGTTCTAAACCATCCTCCTAGAACTCCATTATGTCTTCCTAATACCTAGATTCAAGAATGAATATCAAATCCTCTTTCCCTGTTAACCTCAATATGGATTGAGACACTTCTGGGTCCTATATAACCTCTGTCATGGAGACTTTTTAATGCCACACCATTTCTGGGCATGTGATTTATGTTTTNCAAGCCTGTTTGAACTACCATGTCTCTTTTATTCACCAGAACTCATAATATAATGCTGAAGTTCATTCTTCTATTGCTAACAAGCGCTACTAATATTTGGTAACCTGGCACAACCATGTTATAGTGTCTGTAAGTCTAGAATTCNGAAAAGATTCCTGTGGAATCTCCATCTCCAACTCGGCTGTTGGGGCTGGAAGCTTTCCTGTCAAGTGACTTGCTTCTCATCTCGTATCCATGCTGTCTCAGGGTTCTGGGGCTCCTCTCTGTTGCCACTTAATTTTAGCTTCCAGGTTCTCACCCCACAGACTAGNCTTCTCCTAACAGAGAGCCTCGGGAAATCAGCACTTCTCAGGTGGCAACTGGCTTCAAGTCAAGGCAAGAAAGTTGTCAGACCAAGTAAGGACCACATTCAGAACTGGGGTGTATTCTTGACCTCTGCCATATTTCATTGTTCAAAGAACTCATGTGGCCTAGCNAGATACAAGATTAAAATCTTTTTCTTGATGGGAGAGTAACCAACTCTCAGTTTAGAAGTTCATTTGGAGTAGGAGTTATTGTTATGGACATACTGAAGAATAGTCTAAAATACATGCATATTTAACTTATATTTGTTATATATGATTTAAAATCATTATATGTCTTAAAATATAAAGTGTTCCCTCTAATTTTACCGGTAATGTTCTCATTGATTTAAATATCTAGCACATTTATCATAATAGGTAAAGTAAATGTTAAAATTCACTGATTTTATGCCTACTGATTAGGGCATAGATTAAATACTATGATATCTATTAAGAAAAATTTAAAAGTTAAAACATTGTAACTTCATGACATTTAGTAAGAATTTAAAGGCTCACATTGTTGGGCTCAGGAGATAGTTCAGTTGGTAAAATTCTTACCTTGCAAACATGAGGACCTGAGTTTCACCTGCAGAATNTATGTAAAACTAGGCATGGTGGATTCCTCTTGTTTTTCTATGCCTGTAGAGGCAGAGACAAGCTTCCTGCCCAAGGAGNGTAGCCTGTTTTGACAAACTCCCGACCAGTGAGAGACTCTCAAAAACCAAGTTGCTGAAACCTGAGGAGCAATACCCAAGATTGTCACCTGGCTCCAAGATTGTCACTTGACTCCATACATGCACATGTGCACCCATACACTCACACCTACGTAAACGCGCGCTCACACACACACACACACACACACACACACACACACACACGCAGAGACAAGACTTGAATTATAAATATTGTAATTTCTCCAATGAATTTCCAAGATAAGCCATTTATATCTAAAACTCAGCAGTTGCTTAATNTAGTAGGAATCTCTGTTTTTTAGTCAATTACGAAATAATGTGTTTAAGCGTTGTTCACATGAACAATGAAAATAAGATTCATATATGGGCTAGGAAATTTCCCTGTATTATTAATATATACAGCTTGAATTTCGTATTATTGGGAGGAAAAGAAATCCAAATGACAAAGCAAAATTAAATGTCCCTGTTACAAATAGTCAGGAGATAGTTAATTCCACAGAACATTTATGCTACACTAGTGTTTGAAAAAAATCTCAAAGATTTTTCCCTTTTGTGTCTTGGTTGGGAAGTGTCGTATGGTGAACTGTAGATACACCTGCTTTCATAAATTAATGGAATCGCTCCCCTTCCTCTTGAACATATTTATGGAGGCATCATTTTTGCAGCAGCCTAGACTGCTGTGAGTTGCTGGCATATACTTTTACATTATTTCATGAGACATTGAAAGCCCTGAGGGGAAGAATCTAGAGGGTTGAGGTTCATTTGCGGCCAGCCCCTTGTGAGTGCAGCATCCTGAAATAGCTTTTTGTTTTCCAATAGAATATATTACATATTTCAAACTGTACATGTTTATCACACATTCCCTGGGCTGGCCTTATTTACAGATGGTTTGAATAAATTTTTCTGCCTTTTCTCAGGATTTGCATGGTTTGTAGTTAAAAAACTAGCCCCTGTTTAACATGAAGGTGTTTTTACTCTCCAAAATGTAAATTCTCCAAGCACAACAATGTTGGCATCCTTTCACACTGGAGTTAGTGGTTCCACAGCAATTTATTGATGGTCAAAATAGTCCCCTTTGTGCTTAAAACCNTAAGATGTCTTTAAAAAGGAACAAAAGTTGCCTGCTCTTGTGGCTCTGCATGCTGACAAAGGCTGTAAATTAACTTTTAAGTACACAATTTTATTACACTCCAAATTAAACAATGGTTTTCCTTCTATGTGTATAATACATTCCACATTGGAGCAATTATCCACATTAATCTTTTAAATAACTTCAGCTTTGGCACATTTTTCATATTTCTTCTAGTGCCACACACGCAGATAAATTAAACCCACCCAGAAATGAAAACTAATCCACGATATTGTAGGACTGTGTATGTGTGATACTTGTGTATGTATATATGTTTGTATATATATATATATGTAGCTATACAAATATGTAAAAATGTACTTACTCTGTGTAATATTATGTTCTTATATGCATATAATTATTTCATATACTGTGTTTTCATTTCTCAGTTTATTTGTTTGTTTACACATTCATTTATAAAATGTCTCTCCTTCGCCTACATAAAAAATGGGAGGTGGCGGGTNGAGGCNGGGTGGGGGNAATGGAGCCATTACCATTCCTAGAAGGAAAGTGGTAGCCTTGGAAATATGATTTGGTTTCAATTCTGAACTTACATGTAAGAATTTTGTAAGAGCTTACTGTTAAGAATTTTGCAGCCTTTGAATTTCAGTATGCTTTTGTGTAAATGATAACTTAAAAAAGCAAACCAGCAAGTTACAAGAATTAATTAACATTGTAAAATATGGCTAGCCAGTATCTCAACGAGTTGACTATGGTGTTTCAAAAATCATTTCTTTTATAGTTTTCAATTTGAAGTAATAAAGTAAGTTTATTGAAGTGTCTCCATTTATTGGAATCCAAAGCAGAAAATAACTTACTTCAAAGAGCTGCCAGACCATGCTATAAATGGTGTGGTATTGAACTTACTTTTCTCTCTTTATAGTAGACAGCCACATCATTTTGACCATAGGTAGATTTTGNCCACCTGCTATGTAGCTCTGTCTGCTTACTTTTCATGTGAGNCCCAGCCCTGGTCATTTAAAAACCTTAATTGTGCATTCTCAGACATCCTTTGTAGAGGGCTTTGGTGGCATGGAGCAGTGGCACGTCTCTGCCACTCCTTTTCATCTTTTCTCNTCCTGCCTCTTCCAGTCCTGAGGGCAAGAAGAGAGGACACTGGCAGCAAATGNAAGCTGGTCTCCTCAGGGGACAGCACTAGACACTCTTCCAACTGTTCTTACTCAATAACTACTGTCATGATGGAAAAGGGGANGCACTGCCACTAACCCCCTTCAGTAATGAGAACTTGGCTCTGAGACAGCCTCTCTAGTCACCTGCAGTCTTNAACCAATCAGGCCACATCTTTATGTGGATTAGCATTCCTGCATCATCTCTCCAAGCCGCCCACATTGTGGGGTTACTGGATGATGTGCTAGATCCTAATAACGGCTCCCTTCTAACAGCAGTGCTCAGTTGGTCGGAATGAATAGTCCTTTCTTCTGAAGAGTGCAGAATTTGATGAGCTGCTATCCTGAATCATCCCACCTGACATTCTGCATTGCATTTTCTCTTTTACCTNGTTAGGAGAGGCATCGCTGAACAGGACTACCTGTGTCTTCCTTTTTTGCAGGCATNCTCCAAACAAAAATGCCATTCCTTTGAATTCTTCTTCAATGGGAACACCTTCTCTGCATAGCATTGCTTTCCATTAGTGTCCAAACAATCTCCACCATCTCCGCCATCTTATACTCACCGTGAATTAGGGAAAGACTTACTTTTAAATGGATTTCTTCTGGACAAATGGCTAGGGCCCATTATTTGTAACTCTGAGTATAGTATTCATATTGTTTTCTTTTTGTTTTGATTCATAACAAATTCTGGGATATGAGAATAAATGGCATTAACCTTATTGAATAGTCAAGTGGGAAGATCCACACATGCCCAGCTGAACACCACTGTTGAAGGGTAGAAATACAGTTAAGCATGAACAGAGAGGTAATGTAACACTAAAAAGCAGTAGAGTTTAAAAAGAGTTCATAACCTTTAGTGGAACTCATAAGTGATTAAATCAGAGAAAATTGTTCTTGGATCTCATGGCTTTCCTTAATAGAATAAAGTCTAAAAGCAATTATAGCATATGCTGAATATGTATTTTTTAATCATATGAAATTTTGCTGAATGTTGTCAAGATGAATGACTCCATTTGCTCTGAGTGGTAGGGGTTGTAATGAAGGAAAGAATGTGTGTAGAACAAACTGTTTCAAGATGAATGTCTATTCCTTTGAATAATAATAAGCAACTGGGAATATTGGAAAGTCTTTAGCAGAAATACAATGTGACCCCAAATAAGGATTGTCTCCCCCCTCCTTTTTTAAGTGAACACAATTAAATGAACAAACATGAGATTTAGAGAACTGAATATCTTTTTGACTTGAATAAAATAATAGACCGGATGTGACAGTTAGTGTTAATTGTCAATGGACAGAAATTAGAAACACCTGGAACACCTGGGCGATAGGCCTGTGTGTGTGGTGGGGTGGTAATCTTGATTGCACTAATGGGGGTGGAACGCTTCACCAACTGTGGGTGGTGCCATTCCCCGGATGTGACCCTGGANTGTGTAAGTGAAGAAAAGCAGCTGGATGACAACACCCATCCATTGCCCTCTGCTTCCTGATAGTGGTACAGTGTCGGCAGCTGCCTCAAGCCCTGGCTACCTTGACTTCTCTGTCATGACGGAGTTGGAATACACCCTCTTTCCCTTACGTTGTTTTTGTCAGAGTGTTTTATCACCGTGACAAGGAGAGAAATTAGGATGCTAGAAGAGTTGCTGGGAGTCACCGTCAGCTTCAACTTCCGGGTTAATTATCCAGTATTCTGTGTCTTGAGTGGCGAGCTAAGCTGTTCCTTTCTTTTGTCATCTTCCTTCAGGCGGCAGCAGCCCGTGAGTCCTCCTCCACCACCACGGCCAATATCCCCACCTCATACTTACGGCTACATTTCAGGACCACTTGTCTCAGATATGGATACAGATGCACCAGAAGAGGAGGAGGACGAAGCTGACATGGAAGTTGCCAAAATGCAGACCAGAAGGCTTTTGTTACGTGGGCTTGAGCAGACCCCAGCCTCCAGTGTTGGGGACCTTGAGAGCTCTGTCACGGGGTCCATGATCAATGGCTGGGGCTCAGCCTCAGAAGAGGACAACATTTCGAGTGGGCGCTCCAGCGTCAGTTCCTCGGATGGCTCCTTTTTCACTGACGCTGATTTTGCCCAAGCGGTTGCTGCAGCTGCGGAGTATGCCGGTCTGAAAGTGGCGCGACGCCAAATGCAGGATGCTGCTGGTGAGTCCTGCACATCCTTCACCAAGAGATGTGCGTGGTTGTCGCTAACAGTGTCTCCAACATGTGTCCTGTGTGAAAAAAATCCTCCAGTTTTTCTTTCTCTCTCTCTCTCTCTTTTCTTTTTACTGCCTATAGAAAGCAAAGTTCAAAAATTGGACTTGGTTTGATTATTTTCTAGTTGTTACTAAGACTTTTAAAATAATTGATTATTTCATAAACTCTGCATAAGCTGACTGATGAGAAACTGACAATCCTGTCAGTTATGATAATCATAGCAANTGTATACATATAAATTTACATATANTCCTGCATATATACACGTTTTAGGATGATAACATTTCTCTATGGTTTAAATATATTCGATAAAGTAAATGAACTTCGTGCTACTCTGCACATATTATAAATGGATTTTATGCAGAAAGTCACTAAAACAAAATTCATTTTGATAGTTATGTTTAATTAGCACTTCTGTAAGAGAAATAAGAAAATAGCCAGTTGGAATACTCAAACCTTTGGGAAATGGCTCCTGAACCTCTTTTATTAGCCACCCTTACTTGTGATCACAGTTCCTGATGGAAGCTCCA
>LZPO01027978.1:17653-29266 GCA_001675575.1 Neotoma lepida | reverse complement strand
CATACATACATACATACATATATATGAAGCATACCTATAAGAAGATGCTAAGGACAAAGGATGAAGTTGAGACTAGAAATGAACAGCCATCACAGTGTAAGAAAAGCAGGGGCATCTCATTTACACACTCACTCATTGAACAAGTATTAAGTACCTGCCCCATGCCAAGCACTGTTGATAAGCACTGAGAAATAAATGTTGAGTAAAACAAACAGAGTCTACCTTGACCCAGTCCCTACTGCCAAGAACGCCCACTGAAGTAATGGGAGTACTATAATACAAAGCTGTCTTTGGCCAGAAGGAAGTCCCAACTCACACTCTACAAACAGTGAAAGTCTCTTTCTCTAGTCAGGCAAATGGGATTAATTCAAATGCACATTTACTTAATTGTCCAAACAAGTACATACTGTATAGACAGCAATGTAGTGAGTGATGGAAGGCACAAAGGAGCTGGCCAAGTGTGAAGGAAGCACTTTCTCTATTCACTGGGTTAGCAATGGAGAGCAGCTGGCGGCAACACTGATAACCCAGTACTGAGTACTACTCACTGAGGACTCACTGTCAGTAGAACAGTGTAGCAGTGTTGAGCACTCACTGTCTATGGAAGAGCAGTATATCAGTACTGAGAACTCAATTCCAAGCATAGTCAGTGAAAAAACACAGAGCAGCACTAAGCGATCAGTACTGAGTGTTAAGTATCAAGCATCCACCGAGCACTCACTGTCTATGGAAGTGCAGTGTCCAGATGAAATNAGACACAAGTCTGTCACTGAGGACAAAGGAGCAAAACAAGGGACGGTGTGATTATTCCCTCGTTAGATTTATGGGCTTCCCCATTTATCACACTTGCATTCCTCCACAATCCCCTCAAATGAAAAAGTCAGTTTTAGAGCATGGCATATATGGATGCTACCAACTTTCTCACTCATAAGAGGCTGTGCAAAGTAGAGAAAGNCATGTTGGTGACAGTTAGGTGGGCAGCCTCCTGAGGGCAAGTGAGCCGTGGTGGTCTGTGTGTCTATAGACCTGTCTGAAGGCCATTTGGGATGAAATCTGAAAAGATGTAGCCACCCCAATATCCAGCTACAATAACACCCTTTCCCTGAGCCTCACTCTGGATTCTTCTGCCCAGCTCNGCTGGCTTGGTCTCAGAATGGCCCCAGCATCATTTCCTATGTGGGGCCTCCCAGCACCACCACACTGTGTGTCCTTGTAGCACAAGGACTTGGCTTGTGAGCACACAGACAAGGAACAGTACAAGACTAAGGCTTGACAAACACAGGCCATCCGCCCATCCCATTCTATCACTCAAAGCTCACACAACAAAGACAGAACCTGCCAGCAGCTGGCTGGGAACAGAGGTTAAGTCCAGGACAACCTTGATTCATGCACAGGCGGTTTTGAAGTCACTAAATGAATATAGTTTTGTTCATTTCTATGTCAGCAGAAGATGAAATAAATTCCCCCATGAATCTTTGTAAGAAACCAACAGCCACTTCCGAAACCTTGCGAAGGATATCATTTCCTAAATGATAAGGTTTTTTTGGCTCAGATGTCAAGCATGAGGCATCTTTAACTGGGGTGCCCTATAATAACAAGGTCTTTTAAGTAAAAGAAACCAAAATAGAAAACTACTCAGGGAGATGTTTCAAATTAATTAAGGATAGAGAAATTTGATTATGATTAACTGAAGTTCAAGTTGTGATTCGCTGTTTTTAACGTGGTTGCTTGGTCCATCTGTTTCGTTCCAGAATGCTTCAGAATGTCTTTTCTGGTTATTTTACATTTATTGAATAAGCCTGCCAATGTCAGCTTTAGCTTACTGTTGAGAGTAAAAATATTAAGACAGCCTTCTAAATTGCAGTTTGGAATACCAGCATTCTCTGTGGAAGTCACCTACAGCCCTGGCGCAGAGCAGCTCTGAACCAGCCCCCTCGGCCAAGAACTCAATGCTGCCTCTGGTTTCTCATCCTTAGCCTGTGCACACTGCTTAGAGTTCAGGCCCAGCCACACCTGTGACATGCCACCTCCACAGTACACCATCAGTGTCTGGGAACTGCAAGGTGGCAAGATCGTGAATCCAAGAATGAGGCCCTGGGCAACTGGACACACACCTGTGACATCTTCCCTGGAGAAGCTGCCTCTAACAATCACGGCACTGTANGCTAATTCTGCCATTGCAGGATCTCTACCACATGGCTTTTCAAACCACATGGGTGGACCTCAAGCCCCAGAAACATACATTATACAGATTCACCTTGATGCTCCATTCAGATCCTTCACCAGCAAAGAGGAGGATGAAGGCTTCCCTCCTCTGTCTTCATCAGGCCCCATGCAGATGACTCTCACCTAAGANTCTATTAGGCTGTTTCTCTACCAGAGCAAGGAACAGTGGCAGACACAGAGCCTGGCATAAAGTAAACATCAAGAATGAATGAACCTGTTCCATCCCCCTCACCTCTGCCCATTCCATCCCATTTTTCTCCCTACAGCCATGTCTAGGAAACTCCACCCATACTGCAGGCCCAGCTCAGATGCTGCATTCTTGATGCCTCCCAGTGAGAACCAGGCACTGGACTGGACTCTCCTGGCATGTCTCACTTCCCTAGTCAGTTTCTGAAAGACAAGTGTCATATTTTCCTTCGTTTGTAGTTCCTGTGTTTTTCATATACATAAAGTCATGTATGCAAACGTGACATGAAAGTAGATGCAGAACCAGAAGAACAAAGGAGACTAACNGAGAAGGCAGGGGTGACAACAGGGAGGGTCGAGAAGCCGGGGTGGGTCCACTGGGATGAAACTCTTACGTTTAAGTGACCAGTGCTGTGGACAATGAACACAAACAAATGGAAAGGGAACAAAAATAAATTATAAGCCACTACAATGACTCTAATAGAGAGCAGGGGACAGGAGGAGGTGGGGCTTCGTTTCTTAGGTGGGGTAGTGGCATATGCCTTTAATCCTGGCACTCAGAAGGCAGAGACAGGTGGATCTCTGTGAGTTCCAGGTCATCCTGGTCTACATAGTGAGTTCCCGGAGAGCCAAGACTACACAGTAATATAATGAGACCCTGTCTCAGAAAATAACACATACACAAAAGAGTGCAAGGCATTCCCATTGCATACCAGTCTCTAGGCNNACATCGTTCACACTCATCCACTCATTCAAATCTGCAGAGGGCCCAGTGGACNCAGAACTACCCAACAAACTGGACATCCTACAAAATGAGAACAGAATTTACTGCTTGTCCTCAAAGACCTCTCATTCTAGTGGGGAAGACCGACAACAAAGAATACTAAGAAGTAAAATGGAAATGGGCTAATGGGGTGCAGANACAAGACAGGTGGTATGAAGTGTTAGGGGACATGTGATTTTAGATAAGGATCCCAAGATGGCATCACTTCAAAGGTCACTATGTGAAGGTCAAAAGAGAACGAAAGCCAGTCAGGCAGAAATCATGATTTAAAAAAGAAAAAAGGTTTTAGATTGAAGGCTCAGCAAGTACAGAGGCCCTGGGGCAGAGCGAGTCTGGCGTGTGTGAGGAATAGCAAGGAGACAGAGTGGCCAGAGTGGAATACAGACAGAGAGAGCAATCAGAGACTAGCAGAGACAAGAGTGAGTCACATCCATGAGCAAGTCAGACACGGCCCTTCTCTGACAGAAAGTAGGACAGAAGATAACCCAACCAATGAGCAAATAATGATTAAATAATGTAAAGAAGGAAGAGACAAAAGAAGCCATCTGAGGTAGCACATACCTGTAATCCCANCATTTGGAAGGTGGAGGCAGGAGGATCAGGAGTTCAAGGCTAACCTTGGGTACAAAGGAAATCCAAGGCCAGCCTGGGCTATGTGAGATTCACTCAAAACCATGAGTTTGTGGGAGAGGATGANGAGGAGGGGAATAGAGAGAGAGAGAGGAAAAGAGAGAATGCAAACATCAATTAAAGGTGGACAAGTTGTGATCTAGAATGTTCTATCAAATGGAAAAGCTGAGGACTGTCACAATCATCACATTGGCCACACCGTCTCATAATTAGATTTTCACGATAGAGTTCACTGTCTTACGCAGAGCTACAAATCGGGAGGTCTGAAAGACACAAGGTTACTGTCCCACTTAGGATTCATGGATAATTTAAACACACACCTGCACTTGTGGTTCTGTGACTGTCCTCTTGGAAACAGGACAATCACAGCCGTTCCTTTTCCAGTGTCCCTACCTCCCTCTCAGTCTCTGCCAACAGAGAAGGCTTCATGACATCAGAAATANCCTGCTGAGACCAAGACACNCCTAGCTGCTTTAAGCAACCATCCCTTTCTAATGGTTCCAAGCCGACAGTGCAGGGAGCCGAGCAAGGAGATGAAGAACCAAGCACTCGGCATCCACTGCACTGCTCCGTCCCAGCTGCCTGGCCAAATCTAGTATTTGGGGGAATGTATCTGTGATAGTTCCTGTTTCTGTCTAAATAATGACTTGCCTTTTCCTTCTCCTCCATATTATTTACCAGGACAACCACATCACCAGGAAGTCAGACACAGGAGAAGCCAATCACACAAACATTTGCCCCCCGAACACACACTCTCTAAGCTCCCAGCTAAGTACCCCCCCCCTTTGCTGATCCTGACCCAGTGCACAGCCTGCTCACCAGTGATGATTTCAGGATGAGGGGCTCTGAGACAGTTCATGAACTTGCCCCAGTCCTTCAAGGAGGATATGGACTGATGAGAGAGCCATGCATGTCTATTTGGCAGGGACAATTTGATTAATTGAATCACAGGTCACTCTGTGACCCATATGCCTATGCCCAGCTCCAATCTTGCTTTGCTGAGAAGCCTTCCTTGAGTCGTTCAGCCTTTGTTAATTCCAGCTGCTCTGAAATCACAACATTCAACTCATCCTGTTCATTCCACACATGCCATATATTGCACAGTGGTATCTAAGCCTGTCTCTCCTACTTACATGTTGCTCTTGTTTTATCTAATAGTATCAGTCCATGTGTGTTTGTGTGCACACACATGAATATATAAACATATATGCCACATAAATGTTTCTATATACCATTTCAACAGCTCTGCTCAACTTCGCAANACAGGGACCTTCTCATTCCTTCTTCCCCTAAAGTGGTGCAGTCCATAAACAATTACAAATGTGGCTGCTGTTGACATTAGGATATGAAGCCAGAAAGTTCCTTAAGATCTTGTTAAGCCTATTTTGAGTTTGTCTTTAGGAGTGTCATCTATGCGTCCCACAGGNCTCCTTCAGGACAATCGATACAAGAGTTCAGGAAGGTGTCTGTAGGCTGAAGACGTCTAACCAGGCCATTATTAATTGCTTATTCTATGGTTTGGAATTATGCTCGGTATTCACACACAGTCATTTTGGAAAAGGCCTTCCTTACAAGATGGTTTCTTTCTCACTCATTAGGAGACCCAATTCCTTAGAACACTCTGTTCCAAAGCATTCCAGCTAAGTAAATTTTACTGAAAGGCAATCCTTGAACTTGGTAGCAGAATAAATTCCTGAAAGGGAAGGAATCAGTAAGGTCAAGCACACATCCAATCAAGTTTTCACCACAGAAACAATGTTTTATTAGTTAACTCTNTGCTTGAAGACCAACTACCAATCTTTTAAAGATTATAAACTTTAATTAAAAGATTTTCAGAATGTAGGCTGGGGAGATGGCTTGGCAGGTGAAATGTTTGCTGCATAACTTGAGGACCAGAATGTGGCTCCCCAGGTCCCACAGCTGCTAGGAGCAGAGCAGCGATCCCAGTGCATGAGAGGCAGAGACAAGGCACTCCCAGGAGAAGCTGCAACCAGAGNAGCTAAAACAGTGAGCTCTGGATTCAGCTAACACCCTGCCTGGATATAAGGAGTGAATGGCCATCAAGGAAGACAACTGATGTACCCTGAGCCAATACACATGTGCATATGCACCCACACCCCCACATGCATGCACCCCCACACATGCAAATACACACTACACTCGTCTTAGGGTTTCTATTGCTGTGATGAAAGAAACACCATAACCAAAGCAATTTGAGGAGGAAAGGTTTTATTTGGCTTATACTTCCATATCACTGTTCATCAGCAAAGGAAGTCAGGACAAGAACTCAAACAAGACAGGAACTTAGACACAGGAACTAATGTAGAGGCCATGGAGGGGTGNNGCTTACTGACTTGCTTCNCATGGCTTGCTCAGCCTGCCTTCTCCCTGCCCCAAGACAGGGTTTCTCTGTGTAGCCCTGACTNTCCCGGAACTCACTCTGTAGACCAGGCTGGCCTCAATGAACCCAGGACCACTAGCCCANGGATGACAACACCCACAATAGGCTGAGTGTTGTCATCAATCACTAATTTAAAAAATGCCCTACAGGCTTGACTATAACCCAATCTTACGGCGGCATTTTCTTTTCTTTTACTTTTTCCTTATTTAAAAAAATATATTTATTTATTTATTTTACATCCTCATAGTTTCCCCTCCTTCCTCTACTCTCAGTCCCTTCCCCAAACCCCACCTCTGTTCCCACCCCACCCCCCAATCCACTCCTCCTCCATTTCTGTTTAGGAAAGGGCAGGTCTCCCATGAATATCAACAAAACATGGCATATCAAGTTACAGTAAGACTAAGCACTTCCACATGTATCAAGGCTGGGCAAGGAATATGAGGAGTAGGGTCCCAAAAGCCAGTAAAAGAGTCAGAGACAGCCCCTATTCCCACTGTTAGGAGTCTCACAAAAAGACCATTTTCTTAATTGAGGTTCCCTCCTCTCAGATGACTTTAGCGTGTATCAAATTGACATTAAACTATCCAGCATAACACTAAATACATGCATAAACAAAAAAATTCAAAATGCAAAGAATCCTAAAGACCATGTATCCATCCTTGACAGCCACGGTCCTTATTAACAAGCGCCTATGATATATACCTGTGATGCTGCCTCCGTCTGTACACTCAGCACTCCATCTCTCCCAATGGCCCTACCAAACAAATATTTCACTTTAAAAATGAGAGAACTAAGGGCCTTGCCTGCTATATTTTGACAAAGGCACTGCAGCTATTTAATTGCTGAGCAAGAATTTAAACTCAGAGGTCTCTGACTCTAAAGCCAAGATCTCTCTGCCTGCCCCCATCAGCAGCTTCCTAAGTCAACCGAAAAGAACACACTTAATACTGTAGACCAAAATGTCTGATATCAGTTAAACATAGATATAGAGAAATAGTCATATCACTTTATCTGATGGATNTACTAAGAAACTAACTAAGACAGAGCCCTCTATGAATGGCTAAAATGCCACTGGAAGGAGGGACAGGTGAGACTGGGCGTCCAAACAGTGAGTTAGTAAATTATTAGGGCCTTCACTGTAAATTAAACCTAAATCATTCATCCAATGAAGTATTAGAGCCTACTATGCACCAGACACCTTAATAGGTGCTACGGATGCGCAGTCATTAGAGACCTTCCTGTGAAGGTCACTTAGTTTTCTTTCACATTTTCTAGACAGTCAGTGCCAACATGAACTCTGAGGGAGAGGACGGAGGGAAAGGGGGATAGGCCACCCTTCAAAAGCAGGGAAATACAAAAGCCTGAGCTGGAGGTGGCTTCTAGACGGATCTGAAGCCCAGAGAGGCNAAAACACTAAAGGCAGGCAAATTGATAGATACAAACGGTGTACCTAAGACACCTGGACAAGGCAGAGGCCCAGGAGAAACCTGGAAAGGAGCCNGAGTGGAACCAAGTAATGAGGCTGAGGGAACATCGGGGTGGGGCACCCTGGGANCCACAGGAAGACATCACAGACAACAGGGGTTGGATGTGGCAAACATGTAAAACCCATCTGAGGAGTCCAACACAAGTGAGGGCTTAGGCATCTCCACTGGTCTTAGCAACATGAAGATCACTGGGAACATAATGACGGCTGCATCCTCAGAGTGGAGGAACAGACGCCAGACCATGAGTCTGAAGGGGACCAGAAGGAAAGGCATACAGAAAGCAACTGAGAGAATGTGGCCAGAGGAGAGAGAAATGAAGATCTATCTAGTGGCTGAAAGGGGCTCAGTAAAAGGTTACTGCGCAGAAAAAAAAAACAATGGCATATTCTACCCTGACTCAACAGATCCAGTATAAAATAACTATAAAAGCCAGAAAGAGACAGGAGAACTGCAGTGGCATGCATTTTGACAAGCAAGACTGGATCAACCTGGCATGCAATGGACAAAGACAGCTAGAGGCATGGTCAGCTGTGGGCACGGGCAACTAGCTGCACCGGCAACTAGGGGCATAGACAGCTAGTAGCAAGGACAGCTAGAGGCAAGGGTGACTGACTAGGAGTAAGAACTGCTACGGGTAAGGATAGCTAGGGGCATCAGCATCTAGGGTCCCTGAGTGGCTAGAGGGAGGCAGGGGTATTCTTCCCCATTACCAGGGGAGGCTGCAGCCCTGTGGAAAGAAATGCCGACAGAGGGTGATGAAGGCGATGCCAAAATGGGAGCTTCTTCACTTCCGGTGGCTTCGGTTTTTCTCAGAGAAATGGGAAGTAAGGCCATGGACTAAGAGCATAAGAGAGGGTTGCTGGAGGCTGCAGGAGGGACGAGAACATAAGAACCATTGTCTAGAAGTGAGTAAATACAGTATGGCGTTAAGTTCTTGCTAGAAGTCAGAGATCATTTTAAAGAACACCAGCTGTCTTAGCTGATGCGGAGGGGAGAGACACGTGAGGGTGAAGAGTTAGAGCAGCCACAGACGAACGTTCATCCAACAAGGAAGCTGTGCTGCCTGTCATCCTATTTCCACCAAACGTCAGTGTCTACAGGGAACTGCCTTCTCTTGTTAGAGCCAAACAGCCCCTCTGACATTTCTGCCTCTGTTGAAGGAGGACCAGGTTCAGCAAGGTATAGTCATAGGGCTGAGTCTCCAGCCTACAAGCCCCAGGCTCTGGCTCACTGTGTTCTGTGATGAGAGAGAAAGCCATAAACTAGAGCTCTCACTGTCCACAAACTCTTGCCACAATCCTGCCTGATAAAACTGGCCACATCCCTGCTCTAGCTTCTGCCTAAGGGCCACCCAGCCCCACTGCAGGCCACATACAGAAGATATGTCTGTAACTGCCTGGAGACTCATTCATGAAGCATTTCTATATTGCAATGAGTATTAGTGAGGATTTCTTTATGACTATGGGATGTTCCAGGGGTGGCTCCACTGTCCTCTCCTGACCCCATGTAACTTTTATACTGCAGTGTAGGAGGTTATCACTGCTCTCTAACCACACACTTAAGGCTAGATTCTGGTGATGAGGGAATAGGGACACATCTGTTTGGAAAGGCGTCTGTATTCATTAGGATCACAGGGCACCTTTAAAAGTAGAAGTAGTAATTTAATCAGTAGAGACTTCAAGGTTGACATGCATGAATAGCCACTAGGAAGCAGGTACATGTCTCTCTAGCCCTGCTAGCCAGGATCAGAAGGTCAGGTGAGCAACAAAGGCTCTCTCAATGAGCACCTGCTTGTTCCTTCAGGATCCTATATGGATGAGATAAAGAAATCCTGTAATTTTAAAATACTGATTGGACAGCAAATAGAAATTTCTTGCAAGCAGAATTTAACATCAGCAATGAAACATGAGTGAGCATTTACTGAGGATATGAGTCACATATCTGGCACCACACTAGCCACCAAAGAAACAGCAGCGAACAAGAAAGGTTGGTCCCTTTCCTCATAAAGACCATAGTAACAGAATTTTATTACACAAGACTCAAGAAAAGCACATAAAGGAATCTGGGATGGAAATGCTACTTCAGCCAGCAGTCTGCATATGAAATCACACTGCTAATTTACTGCTCTCCTCCCTAGAGAAGATAACTGCTACCCGCATTCTTTGTTAACGGATAGCTAGGGTCTACCACAAGCAAAGCAGCATGTGAGGCTTGGTCCTAAGCCCCAAAGGAAGACAGCAGGCACAACAGAAGGGGGAAAATTAAGAGAGACCTTTGCTTCAGGATGCTTTGTGTGTGATAAAATAAATATCCTTGCAAAGAGCTGCTCAGATGGTGCGTGCATTCTAACAGGGGCAAGCAAGGTGCTGCACGGCACTAAGGAAGGGCCAGTGGCGCATACCTGTTCCAGGGACCCTCTTTGTACCCTCCCTGAAGCAAACAGCTTCCTTTACTGATAAAGAGCGACCCAGTGATTCCTGAGTCAGGCACTGACCTAGGCACTAAAGGCAGCAGTGAAAAAGGCAAAGTCGCCACTCTCTAGTAGATGGCAGGGTATTGGGAGGGAGCTGGAGAGGAGAGTAGACGATAAATGCCAGGTGTCACGTGGGAATCACATGAAGGATTAGCTGTGACCACACAAGTGAGTTAGAGAAGACCTTTCTGAGGTGACATTTGAGCTACCAACCCAACGATGAGGGCTAACATAAATACACCTGGAGAAGCACACCCCAGGTAGAAGGCAGAAGGAACAAAGCAAGGGGTTAAAATGTGCTCGGTGTTTGAGAAGTGAGCAGGGAAGCCATCCTGGCTGGTGTGGATGAAGAGAGGGCATTATTGAGACATGAAGAGGAACACTAGTAAATGACATATTTCTTTGGGCTGTGGTAAGACCCTGTCAGTGTGAAGGCTGAAAAGGCTTCAAAATACCAAGTTTTTCTTGCAGGTGCTTTCCCTTTGTCTAGAAATCTCAAAAGCACATCCTTAAACCTCCACAGTGCTTGAGTGTAGCTCAATGACAGAACACTTGCCCAGAGTGTCTTATAAGGCCCTGGGTCCGACCCTCAGTACCGAGAGAACATACATAGCCTAATCAAGCTTCACTTTGGATAACAGTGTTGGGAAAGGCTGAGATCTANACAAGTGTTACTTGAAATGGGGAATAANTGCAGCATGAGAGAAAGTAAAATAAATATTTCTATAGGGAGGGTTCACAAGAGAGGGTTGTTTGTGCCTGAGTAGGTACATTACACATTCTGTTTGATGTTGGTATCATGTAGCAATCAGAGGACTAGCTATATTCCCAACTCCAAGCCCTCCATTTCATCCCTCTCCTGTAGAATCAAAGCAGTATTATGCAGCAAACCACATACCAGCCACTGAACACCAATCGGCTACTTCCCACTTATCACACAAGGCAACTCGACTGTAAAGGATGACGGCCCCAATCAACACATGAAACATTTTCCACAGCCATTTTAACATCCCTCTACACTCTCAGAATTACTTCTATAACTAAACCTAAACAGAGAAGTCCACCAGTCCATCGAATGGCTCTACTTTCTCCTTTGCCTCCAGTTAACAAGAGTCAAACACCTTTGAGAAGTCACACGATACCTACTGGAGATAAGTAGAGTTCAAGGCACTCACATGAGATTGTAGAACTTTTAGGAAACAAATGACTTTAATGCCAATGATAAATCATGTTCCAGAGCCCAACATGTACACATTGTCATGGTTTTTTTTAAATCTGTTATTTTTCTTTCAAAGAGTAAGAAACTTTCCAAGATACTTTTGATAAAGTAGAACAAGATGAAATTATTTGACCAGATATCAAGAATTGTTATAAGAGTGTAGTTAATTCACATATCATGGTGCAAAGGTACAGACAGACAAAGTCA
>LZPO01027977.1:42226-57276 GCA_001675575.1 Neotoma lepida | reverse complement strand
GTAGTCCAGGCTGGCCTCAAACTCACAGAGATCCACCTGCCTCTGCCTCCCGAGTGCTGGGACTAAAGGCGTGCGCCACCACCGCCCGGCCAAGGCTATTCTTGATTGAGAATTAATTGCTCTGTTTTCCTTCTTTATTGATTGATAGGTAGATTGCTATATAGCTCAGGAAGGCCTGAACTCTCCAGCCTTCTGTCTCAGTCTCCAGATTGCTAGTGTTTGCTGTCCTGTGTCACCACACTGGTTTATGTTAGCACTTTAAAAATGGTTATAATAACTGAAGTTTCTNAAGTGTAAGTGTACTTCTTTCAACATTACAGTAAATTATTATGTNTATTTCTATAAATATCAGAATATTTTGATTGTATTAAATGTTAATTTTACTCAAACTATTTGAAGACTTATTTGGGATAATGTTTTATTTGCTGGTTTGTTCACATCATTGATTCCTGCAGACTTTAACATGTCCAAAAGGAAATAGCTGTTAAATGGACACTGGGTCATTACTTACATTTAAACCCTGGAACACTGGTCAACACACAGTGTATGTCCCTATAAAAGACATGGAGAGACATGTTACAAAAGCAGGAGCAATAGTTTGGGTTTTAGATTCTGTTACTGGAGTTTTTAACATGAAACTTGCATTCTAAAAGTCCAAACAGACTAGTCTGGGTCACTCATCTCAGCATGCAACTTTAAAAAACAAACAAACAAACAAACAAACAAAAAACAACTAATGATAAAAAATACTGAAAGAAGAGGTTTATTAGATGTGGCTGCGTCAAAAAGCAATATAAATAGAAGGATCTAAATATGTCTTTGGAGCACTGTCATGAGTTCTAGGGTAAACAGGGAAGAATGGGTGCAGGGGTGAGGGGAATGTGATTGAGCTTTCCTGGTCAAGTGTGGTCTGCTTGATTTCTGTCTCAGTTGCTTTCACAGGATGGTCTGAAGAAGTTCTGTTAGTGTCATCACTCNAGGGCATCGATCTGGTTACTCTACTGACATCTCGTCTACTCCCGGTCATGGCATCATGGATGGTTGCCCTTATTTGGCATATGACACTTGTACTCTGAGATTCTGCTATGTTTGCAATCCAAGTTGACTCAAGAGGAAAAGATTAAAGACAAGTCATCTCTGTACCCTTAGCCNGAGCATAAGAGGCAGACAAGGGGCGAAGACAGAAATAAAATACTTTGCCTCTGCTTTCCATTATTTTTGGACCCAAGTGAGAAATCCATGCTTTCAGCAAAGGCAACTCTAAACACCTCCTTCAATGCTATTGTTCACTCTTTCAGAATACAAACACTGATNGCTTGTCTGAGCAGAGCCTCATAACCCCTTTCCTTCAGTTACCATGGGTTTTCAAGGGATACTCATGGGAGAACAAATATGCCTCTGCTAAGTCAACTTAGTTTGGGAACAATTTCCAAATGTTTCTAATTTACTTTGATAAATTAGTCAGCACAATATCCAGAAGCGTATTAAGTATTCAGAATGCATTCTTTCCATTTAGGAAAAAAACATAATCCTTCTCTTTAGACAGGTAAAAACCTATACACAGATATTAACTTTCCCAGTTAATGTCTCCCTCTGCTTACACACACACACACACACACACACACTATAATGAATGCATTAATGATGGTACACTCCTCTCAGCTTCAATACTTTTTGTTTTTGACATTTCATGTCTTTTGTATTTTGACAATTATACCTTAAAAATCCCTCCATCCCTTCATTCACTGCTGTGCCTANGATATACACAAGACAATATTGTCCTCATTAAAAAAATACTATTTTATTATTTTTGAAATTAATTATCAGTTGTTTTTTATTTTACCTTCTTTAGTATGAGAGTTTTGCCNTTTTCGGTCCTTTTAAACTCAGGTGCTATCTTGAACTAACACCGTGAAACTCATATGCTACAAGCAAGCTGGATGGTATGGAATGAGGTTCTGTTCCTAGTTCATTTGCAATTGAAATCACTCATTCTANATGCTCAACTCTACACTATGTCTGTGGCAGTCCCAGGACCTGGGAGGGAGAGGCAGGATAATGTGGAGTTGGAAGCCATTTTGGACATACCTCAAGCCTAGTGTAAGAAGACACTGTCTGAAAATGGAAAACAAAAGAACCATGGATTTCCATTTCCTTGTACTACAATGCCTCCCGATGATAAGAAGAAATGAATCCACGGTAAGGAACACAAATAGCGCATTTGAAACCCTAGGATCCTTGACCTTGTAGATGAATGGTGACAGGAAGAAAGGAAAAACCCTCCGGAACTAAACAAATGAGAACACATCTCTCTCAGAGATGATTTGAAAGAGGAAGATGCTAGAAGAAACTTCAGCAGTGGTGCATGTGTTTAGTTCCATGGGAAGTTATTCAGCACCATGTAAAGATCAANATTTTCTTCCCAGAGCCCCAGAGATTTAATAGCAGGCTATTCAAATCAGGATCACACAGTGTAAATGCTTTATAGGAAATACACATGTACACAATGTCACTCTTACCCATAAACAATAGTAATGATAAGATGCATACATGACATAACTAATTTTCTTTTAGACTCAGTTAATTGCTTTGTTCTTGGAAGGACACAAAATGGCTTCTAGAGAATCATAAACTTTAGCAGTATAGTAGGAATGAATGATGAATAAATAGCAAAAGATGTTTTTAATGAATCAAAGAATCAAGCATTTTTAAATGTGTATCTATTAAAATATTTATTCATGTAGGTTAAAAACCTCTTAGGCCTGATATTTGTGCCCTTAGTGCCCTGGTATTTATACTAGTTAGTTGGTGAATTTGGATTAAGGTTTTGTATATACTTTATTTCCAAATACACAAAAAATTGTCTTTGCTCAGTGGGAACTATCAGTCTAGGCAAATAAGACCCATTAGAAATAATTAAAATATATCATTGAAAATATATTTGCCACTGTTTTCTAGCACTCACATCTCCATCTTTTCATTTTTACTTTGGTCAGTTGTTCTAATGCTGCTTGACCCTTCGTGCTTGCCTTGTGCAAAGTCTAATCATTCTTACACTAAATGCTTACACTAAACATTCCTTCAGAGGAACATAAAGCCAGGGTGCCACCCTCATGCTCCCTGATACGTGAGTGTCTTCAGCAATTTCTCTTGGCAGTAAGCACCTTTTACTGTATTATTTCTTCTTTTGACTAAAGTAATATCCTGTCCATACCTTCCCCCTCTAGGATCCTACAAGTATCCTCCTCATCCTGTGCCCTCAATAGCTTGTCCTTGTATTTCAGCCTTTGTCATTTCTATCACTCTCAATGGCTATATCTGCTCTTACCCCCTGGGGTTGAATCTCACTTAACTTTGACACATGTCTTCATTATCTCCTTGAGAGGAGCTCCTGGGAACTGGAAAAGACTGTGGAAGTGGCTCATAGTTTCTCAGGAACAGTAACAATTGTGATGTAAATTTTATTGAAGGGGTAGTTGTTATATCTTGAATGCACACAGCTATGAGGACTGTTTACACTTACTGACCAGAAGGAAACCAGTGTAGCACTAGTCCTGAAAGCAGTCCAGTTGATCCTCAGTCATTGGATAGGGGACATTCTAGATTCCTAAAACCCAGAGATTAACCGTGAGAAATATTTCTATTCTGTGCAAATTAGAATTTAAATCTAAAGGGACCCATTCCAATATCAAAGCCATAGGACTTATCTAGAAAAACCTGACTTTTACAATATGTCACACAAGGGCACTGCAATGTTGAATGTGGCACAGGGAAGCTCTTATGGAGATCTCAGAAGGTGTCTTAGTTAGAGTTTCTATTGCTGTGAAGAGACAGCATGACCATCACGGCAACTCTTATTAAGGAAAATATTTAACTGGGCTGGCTTACAATTCAGAGGTTTAGTCCATTATCGTCATGGTGGGTTGCATGCAGGCAGACATGGTGCTGGAGAAAGCTGAGAGTCTTGTTCCTCAGGCAGCAGGAAATGAACTGAGACATACTTCCTCCAACAAGGCCACACCTGTTCCAACAAGGTCACACCTCCTCATAGTGTCACTCCCTATGAGCCTATGGGAGCCAGTTACATTCAAACTACCACAAAAGGTCACAAATCTGCATCTAAATAGCTACCATGAGACCCTTGACCTTGAGAGACTTTTGGATATGAGTCCCTGTAAGCAGTCCCTACTGCAAGGGAAGCTCATATCTTAATAAATTAGACAACTTGAAAGATTGTTATGAATGCTTTGGGTTTCTAAGAGAAGATTCTGAGCCTAATTTAAATTTAATTCAATTTTATCTTCTAACATACTTATCTTTTAAATTTTATATCTGTTGATATTGTTGGGAAATTTTGAAGTACTGTTGGCTATCTGTATCATAAATGATTATAAATTATAGTGACCTGGGACCTTTGATAGCAGTTTTCTGGTTTTTTGGGGGCGGTTGTTGTGTGTAATTAATTACCAATATTATATACATTAACATATACATATATATGGTTTAAGTGTATATATGAGTATGTACACATTTTACTATTTATCTCAGTTTATAAAAATAGATATGTAGCCAATACCAGTAATCTTCCATCATCCATGCTTCACTGTTATAATTTTTAGTAACATACTTTTCTGTCCAATTAAATTTATTGCTAACTCAATGGCTATGGGAGGGGAAGAGTACCCAGTCTCGTCATATAGAATGGGGAATCCACGGAGAAGCTGCTGCCTCCGTGTTTTCCTGCCAACAGGCAAACCTAAGTGCATATCTTCTTCCCAGCCTTTGGGAAGTTGAAGTTAGAGAGAAGCACTGCCTTCTCCAATCTGAAAATGATGTTGATGACAAATTTAATCAGCACACCAAGCAATATCTATCAATAGCATTTCATAACAATTGTTTGTAAAGTCCTTTGCAGTGAGACTCAAGGTTACCTGACTGTGGGGTGGAAGAAATAACATACTTCATATACTTTATACTTCCTCCATACAGGAGCCTCCCTACCCTCTCAATTTCTTTTCCATGGAATGGTATCTTTCATGGGACCTAATACTTGGGAACAGCTAATTGGGTAAACCAATTGAAGATAAAACCTTTGCAAATTATTTGCATTTTTTTCTCCATTAAAAATTTCATCAGGAGATGATCTTGTCCATTTTGAAAGATTTGGGAACAGAATTTGGTGACTGACAAAATGCCAGGAGAGCCAGGCTTCAGTCCTGTCTCATGTTTCTGACTTAGTTATAAAATATATTCCCATTATGGATCTCAGCTTTTTCATTCTATGAAATTATAGTTTGGAATCACATGATTACGACTTTGCAATCCAAGACAAGCTAATTTACACTAAAGTATTAATAACTGACAGTGGTTTAATTTGTCAGTTACTCAAGTACAGTAGAAATTTGAAAACCCTTACACCCCAAAGGTTCTTCAATATTTTCACTTAGGTAACACTGATCATACAGAAAGCTGCCAGAATTTCCTTTAAATTATGCCCTAGAGNTTGCAGATCCAACTGAAGTTTGACAAAAACACTGGCCAGAAAGTTCTTTTGATAATGTGTAGATAATGCTTTCTATAGGGGATTTTTGAGTAAAAAAGAAGTCTTTACATGCTGAGATGTGAAAGGAGGGTACTGCTTTGGAGTACAAAAAGATGGGCATTGCCAATTAGAAAATACAAACTCAATATTAGAGGACCTTTTACAGCCCCGTTGTTCCACAAGCCAGAATCCCTATATCTCACTTAGTTTTTCTCCCTTATTCAGACAATCGCTTACTTATAAAACCTGATACTGACAGAACATTGTGTACAATTTTGTGTTTAGTTTCTCATCTCTGTAATGTGTACTCCATCATGTTTTCATTCTTTCTCTTGTACAATCTGAGACTACAAATATGTGTACCTCATAAGGTGATGATCAAATGAGTATAATCTCTCTTAGGTAAATATCTTTATTCTGAATATATGATAATTTTGTATACTCCTACTTTCATGAGGTTCTTACCAGCTATAGAAGTTTTCTGGTAGTTTATAGGGTCTTTATGTATAGAATCATATCTGCAAATAGGGATAGTTGGACTTCATTTTTTTTTGGCATTTAATGTGATGTTCTCTGTGGACTTATAGTATACTGTCATTTTTATTCTGAGATATATTCCCCGAGTTCTTAGATTCTCCAGGATGTTTGGTGCCAACAGTGTTCTAACTACTGTCCTACCATATTTGTTTTTTACCTCCCCCTCAGTGTTTATTGCCTCTCTCACTCTCCTCCTCCCTCATGGTTTCTCCGACTCTCTTTGTCTCTCTCCATCTCTCTTTTTGAGAAAGGGTCTCATGTAACCTAGGCTAACTTCAAACTCAATATGTAGCCAAAGATGAGCTTGAACTTCTGATTTTCCTGCCACTGCAAGTGTGGGGCACCAAGTATAGTTTATGCCATGTTGGGGACTGAACCCAGGGCTTCATACATGCTAGACGGGCACTCTATCAGCTCTTGTGCAACTCTTTCATATATTATTTTGGCCAGTTCCTAACTTCTGGGTTTGTACCATGTGCCCCAAATGAGTTTGAGATCTTCCTTGTAATGACCCTGAAAAGTAAACATTTAGAAGCTCATTTTGCAAATGAAAACCTTGAAGCCTCAAGAGGCTGGTGATTTGTTTAGGGTCACCACACAAATCAAGCCAGGATGAACCCTGCACTTATTTCTGTTTTGTCTAGATCTTAAGCTTAGACTTGTAAGAATTCTGGGTGCCTGATAGAAACTCAGAATTAAACTGAGTGTTACACAAAGAAAACAGAAGGAAGGAGGGAAAGTCAAGGGCAATTCATGTGTTGTGTTGGTTGGTAGCAAGGCTATTTTTCTTTCTGGGAGAAAGAGATGAAAGTTCTGATATTCAAATGCTCACCCACCAGGCACCCTTCAGAATTCCCATCCATCAGCTGGCAAATGGACACATTTTAACGAGCACAATCACAACCAAGCAAGTTCTGGCAACAAAATATGCCTCCACTAATGATATTCAATTGTTCTAAGAAGACAAAATGGTCTGAAGTGTAATGAGATGCCAAACACACAGGCACACAAAACAGGCTGCTCATATTTAAGTCCTTATGTTTCTTGAAGTGAAAACTCATTTTAAGAAGATTATGGTGCATATATTATAAAATGGGATGATATTCCACATTCATGCCCCACTGGGGCCTTGACTGTATTAAAAAAAATGAAAACAAAACCAACAACAACATTTTGTTCCCACACAAGTACTTTGCTAATAGGACATGTGATGTGGTAGTCATTTGTTTGGGTTATTTTTATTGCAGGCTTTCTGGGTGTATTCAGTTTTTTGATACACAGTATGTTCNGGGAATTTTCCAGTCGGGCTTTTGGTCCTTAGGAAACAAGGGGCAGCCAGCCAGGGTCATGGAATCAAGCCCCAGTTGATTGGAAGGGATTGGAGACAGGAAAAGAAGGAAATCTGTGTTCTGATGATGTGTTTTCTCCACCTTCTGGCTAGAACAAAAGGATGTCTGCTGAGGCAGGGAACTGATTTTTATTCTTTATCAAATTCTATTTAGCATGTTTATCAGTGGCAAAGATCCATGATTTTAAACATTTCATTATAAGCAAAAGTCTCTGTTCTGATGAAAACGCTCCGAGAAATGCAAGCAAAACATACAGGCATGGAAATGCAGTTGAAGTGAGCAGAGTCATTTTCAAAACAAGTCTGGCTCCGTTTCTTCTCCCTCCTTTTCTTAGCAGAAGTTTCTGGTTACTCTCAAAGCCCCAAGGACCTGCATGAATACTGTTGATTCAGGCACTCAGATGTCCAGGAGAGACAGAATGAGTCAGAAAAGACTTGTGCAGCAGGCAAGGAAAACGTTCTTCTTGATTAAAAAAGACAGTGACAGTGAATTGAGAAGCAAGTAATAACTTGCTACATGCAAGATCAGGCTGCTGGGAGGAGAAGGAGGATGGGCAAATGTGCAAGGCAAAAACCACGTGGCCAGAGCTGCGTCCATGAAGTGGTGCATCAGAGCTGTGGAGTACAGGGCAGTTGAAATTGCCCAAGTTGCCACAGAAGATGGAGGGAAAGCAAAGAATTACCTCTTTTCCTTACTCCCCATCTCTGACATCACCAGTTCTTCCTCATCAATCTTCCCAGGAAGCTATAGAAAGACCCTGGCCTAAATGAGCAGAGTTGAGGAGACCCCTGTGAAACTCAGAGGCAGAGGATGCTTGTTCATACTTACATATCTTGAACGAAACCATGGAAGTCCCATGCTTCTGCTTAATAAAATCCACTTCCCTGCAACATTCTTTGGGTAAGATCCCTTTTTACCTCAGCCATCTGGATATTCTATAATTAAAAAACGATATTAGCTATTTTTTCTCATCCCTGTGATAAAATACCTGGCAAAAGAAAAAGCAACTTAGGTAAGAGTTTGCTTTGGCTCATGGTTTGAGAGTAGAGACAGGAATGTAGAGTAGTAGGGAGGTGAGGCAGCTTGGTTACACTGTCTACAATCAGAGATGGAAGCTGTGCTCAGCTTACCCCCTTTTGTTCCTAGTTTAGGACTCTAGTCCAAGGGATGGGGCCCTCAACATTCTGAATGGGTCTTGTATACTCAGTTCTTCAAATGTCCCTATAGATACATCCAGAGGTATGTCTCTTAGGTGATTCTAAATTAAATGAGGTTGATGGTGAAGATTCCCACCATTAAAAAACAAGATTAAAAGCCGGGTGGTGGTGGCGCACGCCTTTAGTCCCAGCACTCGGGAGGCAGAGGAAGGCAGATCTCTGTGAGTTCGAGGCCAGCCTGGTCTACAGGGTGAGTTCCAGGAAAGGCGCAAAGCTACACAGAGAAACCTTGTCTCGAAAAACCGGAAAAAAAAACCGGAAGAAGAGAATGAATGTGTGTGTGTGTGTGTGTGTGTGTGTGTGTGTGTGTGTGTATGTGTGTAACAAGAAGGGATAGGCTATCCTTGTGCCTGGGGTAGCTTTTGACTTTGTATCTTATGTCAAGGGCACTGGTGGTGTTTTAAACATCCTTCTTCTTCTTCCTGCTCCAGATTTTCTTTGCTTGCACCTCCAATCTTCACTCATGGAAGCACTTTACCTTTTAGGGTGACTCTGATCTTTCTTCTGAAGGGCATCCCCAGTGCTCAGTGCCACACCTATATTGGATTGCTGTGGCCTTCTATGACACTTTCATTTGATTTTGAGCTTCTTGAAGGTACTAAGGGATTCCCCTGGGTTGAAGGCACAGTATTTCCTGACTTCATCATGTACCGACCTTGTTTCACTTTCATAGTCTAATTGGACAGTCAGTAACCTCTTCTACATCTCTTGAATTAATGACATGAGAAGCCCCATATGACCAGGTAGTGAGTTCACCTTTCAGCTCCAAGAAACTCTTCTGATGCTCATTATTAATAATGCTCTGGGTACTAAGAAACTTAGAGCACTATAGAGCAAGTTTATGGGATAAAGCACAACCCTATGGATGGTGTTTATTACCTTAGGTGTGGAGCAGGGGGCAGTCCTCTCATTTCTGCCCCTTCATTTCCAANCACATGAATTTCAGCTATGACAGAAATAGTACCATATTGATTCTTCACTCAAACCACATACTGCTTTCTGAAGCAAATTTTCATTGGTCATTTCATTATTTATATTATCCAAGTACATCTAGGTGAGGCATATATGACACAATCAAAAGAATGTCAGGGAGTTAGCTCACCGTCATCACACTGTCACATTAAAACAAGTCACTCTATTGGAACATCTGTCATTTCTAAGTTGTGGTGTGAAGGCTTTTCTAAATCTGTGGGTGGTGGGATTTGCATAAAAATTTTCAACCAGGAAAGAAAAGCCTTAATGAATATATATCTGTCACATTAGAGGTATATCACNGATCCAAATATTATAGGAAAGTGACTGGGGTGGTTCCCTTGAAATCAAATGTTCCATAAGGGACAGTGAGGGGCTTAGGTGCTTGGCATTGACTGAAGCAGGTACTNGGTGATGTAAGAGGGTCTTCTTGATTTATATAGAATTTTCTTTCTTTCTGTTCTGTGTGCTTGTGTTGGGTCCTTTGCAAAAAGAGTAGGTAGGAGGGCAAAGAGGCTGGATTGCCTTCACAGGAAGGGTCAGCCTGACTACTTAACCTTTGGGAACACCTGAATAACCCATAGTAATCACTAACACAACAAATTTGCCCCATTTTGTTATGACCCTCCAAGTGTGAGCAAAATGATTTTCTCTCTGAACTCGTAATAATTAATCTGTAAATCATCTTTACTCCATTTTTATTGGGATCCCAAAGCAAACATTTGTGGAAAGTTTTTGAATGGGTGTAGATTCATATCTCCAGTTATATTTCCCTCCATGCAAGTTGGATCTGCAAGGAAGATAGAAAGATTTCTCTTCACTGCCTTCTGTCATATAGAACTATATATGCTGTCTCTTATACACATCTAGATGTGTATAAGAGACAGTACCAGGACACCAGAGCCTCTGCTCCTGCAGTCCCCTTAAAAGTGTAAAATCTCTTTGGTATGTGACTTTCACTTATTGATGGAATGATACTGCATATCCTTAAATTATTGTTTAGTACACGAGAAAGCATCCATTTCAGGATAGAATTTAGTACCTGTAATCAGATACTAATCAGTTAATACTAGTTAATACTAATATCAATCAGTAAGTAAATACTCTTCATCAGAATCCATNTATTAGTCTAGGACATTTTTTGGTCCAAACGGCATTCCCAGAAGGCTGCATTCTCTTTTTTCATGGGCCTGAGGTGCTATACTTTGTTGTGTCTACCTACTTAATCCAGCATTTCCANTTGCCACAATTCTTCTTTTATATTTCTTTCAATTAAATAATTTCATACAATTTATTTCAATGATGTTTTCTCCATCAGCTCCTCCTAGATACAGATCCTCCCTACCTCCTCATCTGTGGTGCTATTTTGTTTGTGATCTAACAAATAAAGCTTTCCTGAAGATCAGAGTGCAGAGCTAAGCCACTAGTTAACCATAGAGGCCAGGCAGTGGTGGCACACACCTTTTTTTTAATAATTAAGAATTTTTCTATTCATTTTACATATTAACTACAGACCCCCCTCTCCTCCCTTCTTCCGCCCCACAGTCTCCCCCCACAACTCACCTCCCATTCCCACCTCCTCCAAGGCAAGGCCTCCCATGGGAATCAGCAGAGCCTGGTATATTCAGTTGAGCAAGGCCTCCCATGGGAATCAGCAGAGCCTGGTACATTCAGTTGAGCAAGGCCTCCCATGGGAATCAGCAGAGCCTGGTACATTCAGTTGAGGCATGTCCAAGCCCTTTAATCTCAGTACTCGGGAGTCAGAGGCAGACAGATCTCTAAGGCCACCCTGGACTACACAAGATTGATCTAGTCTAAGGGAGAAACAGAGTCAGGCAGTGGTGGCACACACCTTTGATCCCAGCAGTTGGGAATCTCACGCCTTTAAACCCAGCACTAGGGAGTTGGAGACANNAAGTGATATGACTAGGCAGAGAGAGGAATATCAGGCAGGAGGAAATAGGAGTTCAATTCTCTTTCAGGCTGAGGATTCCGTGGAGGTAAGAAGTCTTTCTAGTGGTTGGCTGCTCTGCTTCTCTGATCTTTCAGCTTTAACCCCGATATCTGACACCAGGTTTTTATTATTTAGACCAATTAGAATTCATTCTACACTCATTCAACTTCAATATCTCCCTCTCTCTCCCCACCCCCTCCCTACTTTCTGTCCCCCCTTGGACTCTAACTAGATTCTTAAGTCTACATGGCAAGACAGTATCCACTATAATCTGAATCAACTTCAAAAGCCCTCAAAATGATAACCTGTCATTTAGGCAACTAAGGACAATGTCCTCACATATGCCTTGCCTTAAGAATCCAAAATAGGAAAACTATGTGCACCCATTTCTTACTATGATGTCAAATAATCATGATTTTCTCATAACCTATAAATATCAAGGTATCATGTACCTGTATTTTTATGGGATCTTCACCTAACCTTGTTATGTTTTGTAGCCATAAGTTTCTCTGTGTCTCCNTGGTGGGAGAGGATGAATCTCTCCCACCCGCGGTCCCACAGCCACTTATAAAATAATCACTCAGAGACTTATATTATTTACAAACTGTATGGCCTCTGGGTCAGGCTTTTTGTTATCTTGCTCTTATAACTTAACTCAACCCATTCCTATTAATCTATATGTTGCCATGTGGCCATGGTGTTACCGATCTGCTGGCTTGATGCTTGTTGCTCTTTGGGTGGCAGGCTGGCATCTGCATCGATTCCACCCTTCTTCATCTCGTCTTCAGTTCAAATGTACTACCTAACCTTATTCTGCCATGCCATAGTCCAATGCAGCTTTATTTATCAACCAATCAGAGCAACACATATTCACATTGTACAGAAAGACATCCCACAGCAATTTAATGCTTGTAAGTCTTCTGATGTGCTTTCAACTTAATATTAGCAAGACCAGTCCATTCAGTGCCATCAAAGTAGTGGACCAGTTCCATGGTCTGAGGCTTCCAATATTGTTAAGTTTCTTGCAGGCTAGAGGTCAGAACCCTGAGACAGATTAGTTGGAAATGGAGATGTGATATCTCCTAAGGTAAAATCCACTTCACTTAAGATTTTTTTTCCAGAAAAAGAATTGGTATACCAAAAGATATGTAGTTGATATCGTATCAGGAACAAAAGTTATATTCTGAGCTACAGTCTGACTTATTTTGTGCTAATTCACAGTAATTTCCCAAGATCTAGTAATTTCTGGATAATGAGAAAAGCAGTTAAATGGCAACATGGTAGAACTCAATNTTCCTGCAAATATCAACTTTCTTGGAACAAATGCTATTATCAGTCAAGACCAAAGACTACTGCAGAGATATGNGTACTTCCAAGGATGCTGCCAGAATGAGAGAGAAATCAAGTGAAAAACATTCCTTCTTTCATGGTTCTTTTGATCTTTAGTCCTGAGGATCTGGAACCTAAGGGAAGTTCATGATCAGGGAGCTAGAAGTCTGTGGGCACTTCCTCAGTTGCAGCATCTTTCACCATCCCTTTAACCACACCCAGTGATGCTGCACAGTGCTTCTCAATAATAGGTTTTATAAGGGGGTAGTCAAATCTAATTCCTTTTGGGGACAGTAAGTAGAAAACTGATTTGCTGAAGAAACTGGAAAATTTTATTTCTTATCACCAAACCTGAGCCTTCCAGAGAAGAAGCAAGCACTAACCCAAGAAGGAAAGACACTAGGTCAGTAANTATCAGTTGGAACAGACCCTATCAGAAAAGTGCANGGCTTAGACAAAGAGGACAGTGAAAACAGTGACACATGGTCCTGAAGACTGAGGAAANTCTACTATGCAAGTCTTGGGAAATTTCTTTCCTCCAATAAGGAGGTAAGAACTATTCAATACTTAAATAAATTGGTATTAAATCATCAATAAATATTTTTTAAAAAAAATGTAGTATCCTTAACCACCAGAGGAATGCAAATCAATCAAAAGTAGATTTAACTCCATCTCACTTTCAGAAAAGCATAAAACAAGGAAACAAGTGCAACATAGGCTGGTGAGAATGTGTAGAAAGAGGAACATACATTTATGGGAGTGAATAATAGTTCTGCCACTGCGGCAAGGGAAAACGCTAAAGATGGAGCTACCGGATGGCCAAGTCATGTTGTTTCTGATCATACAATAAAAAATATTCTAAGNCTGAGCTGGAGATATGGATGANCAGGTAAGAGCACTGGCTACTCTTCCACAGGACCTGAGTTCTATTCCCAGCACCAACGTGNAATCCAACAATAATCTATAACTCCAGTTTCAGGGAATATGGCACCTTCTTGTCTCCACAGGCTCTAGGCATCCAAGAAGTCCATATAATACATGTCAGTAAATCACTCATTAACAATTCCTAGATTTCATTTTTATATGTGTGTACATGTGTATAGTAATGAAACTGGTAAGGAGGCTGCAGAGATAAAGGTGAGAGTTATGATTAAAAAAGATAATAGAATGTGTGTCAGTGCAGTGTAAGAGAACCTTATTGAGGAAAGAAAGGGACCAGTGTGAGGGTGTTAGGGAAGAGAAGTAAAGTGAGGAGTGAATAGCAACAAAAACCAAGTATTATGAAAATTTCTAAATGAACCCAACTTTTTATTTTAATTTAAAAATAGAACAAGTAGATGTTAATAACATTCAATCACAGGAGATGGTTAAGATGCAAACCATATCAATAAGGCAAGACTCAAGAAAGAGGCTAGTGTAGTGTGGGATTTTAAGGANGGGCATTACGGCATTTAAAAGATAGGGTGTTTCAGGTGATCACCTACCAACAGTAATTGTCAGCCTATCCTGACTTAACACAGAATTCACTTATACAAATGGGGTGTTTGTAATATAGATATTCTACATTACACATGCTAGTTAGAGTTGCCATTGCTTGACTTTCACTCTTTCGGGACAATGTTTGCTGTTGCAGTTCAGCAATAGTTCCAAGGGCAGTGAGAAACCTAGAAACCACCCAAAGTCTACACATCACTTAGTGGAAGTGAGAGGGTAGTGATGGAGAAAGGGCAAATCTCCTTTGTGTGAANACAGACTTTCCCCTTCCGACTTTCTGATCTTCAGAGTTCCTCTTTTATCTNCTCCTGTTCTAGAACTCTCCNTAATTAATCCATTGGTGCAGGTGTTCATCAGCACTTTTTTCTGCATTTGTTGAATTTGAAATCATGTTCTTTTAACTTTCCCCTTTGAAGGACATTTTCATTCAGCATAGAGTTTTAAGTTGCCTGGTGTTTCTTCTGGTGCTTCAAGGACATTGTAGTGTTACAGCCTCTGTATAGTTCACATCAGTGCTTCTTTTACTGGTTTTCCCTCAAAGTCAGGGCTATCTTTTTCTGTTTGTGCTTTTGGTCTTTGGTTTTCAGATGTTTTGCCATGATATATCCAGGTCTTTGTAATTATCCTCCTTAAAGGTCTGTGGAGCTTCTAATTAC